>JYFJ02003182.1:0-45345 GCA_000934665.2 Catajapyx aquilonaris | reverse complement strand
ACGTTGAACTTGGCCGTATTTCATATCTCACCACTTTTGACGGCCAAGCAGTCAGGAGAACTTGGCCTTTTTTTTACAGAAAGGTTTTTGGTGGGATTACTCTATACACGACTGTGCCATCATGTGCAATAATAATACTCGAGTGCTTTTTAAAGTTTACCATCTTGTTTTTATTGCTTTATTTAATTTACAATAAATAAAAACTCCTAATGACTACTGCAATCACTCATTTTAATCAGACCTATAATATTCCAAAGGAAAACATATGTAGGCAATTCTGTAACAAATCCCTTTTATAAGGGATAAATATAATAAGAGATAAAAAAAATCATGAGCAAAAAGAGAAAATAATATCCTATTTTTCGTGATGATTTTCAGCATCACGACTCTGGTCTATAACTATCCGTTGGCCAGTATACTGTTAGGAAACAAGCTATGCTAAACTAATGACTAATGGTCTAGTATGGGACTTTTAAACAACCTGAAAAATAATTGCTAAATATGCACTCTGAACAAGTATAGGCAGGTATAGGGGATGTGAAAAGTGTTAGTAGTGTGAAAAGAGGCAGTTACGTCCCACGTGCTTAATAATACGAGTGGAAGCAGGTCATTATTTGCCATAGAGTAGTTAACCATGACTATTTTTCTCATCAGTCAAATTACAGTTTAGATTATTTGCTTAATTATTAACTAAAACATTAGTGCAAAACATTTTTTCTCGTCCATCACTCTGTCATTATTGCCTTTATTTCTTAACATCTCTCAGGTTTCTCCGGAAAAAATAATTCAGAATGGCCACAACAACAGTTGATCGCATTATGTATGTCGTAAACAGAACAATTACCCCGTATACAATTTTTTCATAAAAAGGCATAGCTTTGTACACATGATTCATTTTGACTCCCAGCCCCCTACCGATCATTAGCAGGTAGCAATTAAATGAGAAGTACCAAAACGCGGTTTTCTGCATGAAGCTACCGAATGACACTCGAGCGTAGTACTCGTCCGCTGCTGTCATATTTTTTAGCATGGGATGGAACATGCCGTAGATGAGCTCCCACGAAGCAGCCTTGATTTCGTCCAATGTTCCAACGCAAGGATTGAACCTGTCTTCTATCCCGGCGTAGTAGGCCACGACCCTCCACAGATGCACCAGTCCCTCGTAATCCTCCTTGGACCCATTGTGGATGCCCATCTTGTTCGAGTTGACCAGGATGGGTGCGAGTGTGGCCAGAATGGACACGGCAGAGTCCATCTGGCTGAAGACGGGACTGTCCGAGGGCGACACCAAAGGCGGTAGAGAGTTCTTGTTTTCCGGAAGGGCCATGTCCTTGTGAAGCTCGTGCCACATGGTGCACTGCTCGTACACAGCGGGTTCCACCGAAGTGTCCACCTTGGCCGAGTCCAGCACTGCCCTGTCCTGGCTTCGAGACCAGGCCCGTTCGTGGAGGTACTGGACACTCTTCATGGTACGATGGGCCGGGTTCGTGCTGTCCCAAAAATCCCCCTCATACCAAGAGCTGACGTATCTGCAATTATAAATTATTACTGTGGTGATCGTCATGTTTCAAACGCGTGCAGTGTTGTGTGCATGACAAGCACTATGCAGTACTAATCATGCACACAATTAGCAAGGGTGCAGAGGCATTAAATGAATGTGGCATTTGTACTTGGAAAATTAACAATTTAATCGGGCCGAACATGAATTAAACAGCAATAAATATACTCGTGGAATATTATGTATATAGAGGTAGGCTATTGAGTGAACTGCTCTAACAATAGATAGTGCATATATTGTATGCGTGGAGGACCCTATATACTTCGATCAAAATTTTATGCGACTAAAATTTTTTGCGTGCAGATATTTGTCTCTCCATATACGGTACCCAATTGAACCTACTGTAGTACCCTAGTGGAGATAATAGGTATATAGGGACGGGGATTTGAGCTTGTCGCATTGTCAATTCCAAACCTGAGTAAAAGTGCCGTTGAAAAGTCTCTATGAATTTGTAACTCGATTCTCCATATTCTGCTTTTCCGTTGTATTATTGGTCTGGTAATGCAATCAAGTGCGTATTCAAATTGCTGCATTTTGGAATAATGTGGACCTTCGGGCGGTGCAGCTATTACATTGGCACACAACAAGCGAGACTCCATTCTATATCAGATTTACGGTATACAACTGCAAGTCACCTGTTTATCAAGGATGTCGTCATGTAAATTCAAACAATGACCAATGACATTGGTGAATACTTTTGAGAACTTTCCAGTATATACCCTTTCTCTCAACTTTCCGTTATTATTTCCTAATTCATCACGACATGCTAACATCATTTGAGAGCAATGAAATGACAGTGTAAGGAAATAATTGTCGTCGCATGAAACGTATCAATGGACGTACAGCAGAGCGGGACTCACGTGATATTTCCTGCATCTATGGCAATCTACACACAAATTAGCCTGCCTGTTGAATAATGCGACACTGACCTGTACATGCGAAGGTTTCTGTCCCACTGCACTTCAACGCTGTTCGTCTTCCGTAGGTGGACAAACACACGAAAGGCTGGTCTCCAGGAGAAGAGGAACACGTGAGGAATGAAATGCCCCAGAATCATGGGCAAGAAGAACTTTTTGGAGAATTCCTGTCCTCGCGCGAATTTCTCTCTGTCCAGCCATTCCGGAGGATCTCGCAGTGACTTCCCTTGGTGAGCCGGAACATGCGCTCCGTCTAAGTATTTGCGGTACGACTTAGGCAAGGAGGGCAGCTGCTCGACAGGCGTGTGACTTGATTCCATCCTGTCCGGCAAAGACTAACCATCCTTAACCACTTTTACTTGCATGCTATATATATAGACCGGGCACAAAAAAGTTCGGATGAAAAAAAAACATCTGACAGTGGTATTGTGATTAGGCATGCCCAGCTTTTCTTAGGATCGGCTTTCACTTTTTTTTGTGTGGCCTCTCTTTGTTATTGGACTCGAAAGGGCTCCCGTCAAGATTCTGAATGTGGACCAGAAGTAGCTTGACCACGAAACTTATAATTTCCCTTTCCGTGTTCTGAGTGCCCCTTCGCAAATCTGTGGTGCCATCATGTTGTGTATACTGCCTTCAAAGCATTACAGTGTCTTGAACTAATATAAGAGCATTGAGGTAACAATATATTGTACTGTGTAAGTGAAGGGGAATGATTGTTTGCCCCATGGTGTGGGTAAGGAGTTCGAGTCATAACATCGGACGTTTATAGGTCATACTTTCGATAATGGGCGTAATGTTATATAACTTAAATTAGGTGGATTATATACAGTAAAGAGGGATAGTTTTAATGAAAATGTCATTCACTAAAACAACAGATGAGTCAAAAATTGAAGAGTGTACTCAGCTCTTTTTTATTCCACGATGTAAATCTGTGAGATGAGTATAATATTATAGTACATGAAATATTGCACTAATAGATTCGTGCCCATAAGAATAGATCCGAATTGCACAGGAACACAATGTACAGATAATAATTGACACAATCATGCAGTTCTTTTGACTGCCAACACTCCGATACAGTACGGTACATATCTCATTAGTTATACTATTTATCTATAAAATACGTATGCCCACACAGTAATTCTTAAAAGTTAAAAAATTTAGCACATATTCAGAAGGCTTGTTAATGAGCCGGCTTTTGTAATATCAGACATATCAACTCTCTTATAGGCCTATATTTATATGTATACAATTTATGATGCATAATAATTATGCAGAATACTATAGATCATACATAATATAGGTATACAAAGTTATGTGCGGCGCAGTCGCACGGTTGATGATGATGTGCTGCATTTGTTTTTCAGAATCAAAATTATTGCATAAAATGCACTGACTTGAGGGAAGATCCATGCCTCTAAATCAGCACGTAAGATGTAATAGGCACAGATAAGCGTGAAGTTGTCAAAATAGCAGAGTTTCACATGCTTTGATTTACGTGAAAAGTCCGTTTCACAAAATATGGCAATGTAATTAAATTTGGGACCACCTAGTGTACGAGAGTATAATTGCACTGACTAATGTCAATGAATTCAAGAGTTTAAAAGCTAAATGTGATGGATCACATATGGTCAGTTAGCACAAAGTTACGGGCGGTATAACCTGTACCACAACTTCTATACGCTGGATATGCTTTCTAAAGAAAGCTTCTGCCTTGCTGCCTATAAATACCAATCAATACTCCACCTTTTGCAACACACTTCTAAACAAGTTGTTCAAGAATCTCAACAGGAATGGTACGTGAGCCATAAGCTTGGTCAATTCAAATAGCCAGTAGACGAACTTGTCACGCCAGGATATGCACTTAAACGCATTAGGCAGGTTCAATTCAAGTGTCTTGCATATAAGCAACAGGTAGCAATCAAAAGTGATGAACGAGAATAACGTTTGTTTAGGAATACTGTCGAACGAAACCCTTGCATAGTACTCGTCTTCCGGTAAAAAGTTTTGTAGACACGGATAAAACAGCCCATAGACCACATCCCACGAGTACTGCCTCACTTCCTCCACTGTTCCAGAGCAAGGATTGAATCGGTCCTCCACGCCCGAGTAGTAAGCAATAACTCTCCACAAATGAATCAACCCTTCAAAATCTTCCCTTGTGGCATCATGGATACCGATCGTGTCTGGCCTGATCAACACGGGCGCGATGGTGGTGAGGATAGCAATGGAGGAGTCCATTTGGCTGAAATTGCACCTCTCAGATGGAGCCACCCAAGGAGGAACTTCCGTCGCGCGGGAGTTGTTCTCAGGGAGTTTCATATCTTCTCTGATCCAAGGCCAGAGACGGCACTGAGGAGTCACTTCCGGCTCCAGGGTCATGTCCAACTCGGCTTGGTTCACTTCTGATTCCTTTAGTTTTCCGAGAGTGCCAGCTCGCTCGTGGAGGAGATGCACAATTTTCATGTTGCGATGGGCATCGCTGGAAGGGTCCCAAATGTCACCCTCGTACCAAGAGAGTAGATATCTGGAATGAAATCTGAGGTGAATATCATGGAACATGTGGGGAAATATCATCTGGTCGATTCGTAACGGCAGGTTGTTTGAAACAGTGGCGGTTTTGTCACGCCTGTCAGGTGATACATGCAATGCTGGAGGTTGAGGATGAAATAACCAACGTGTGCAAAAGGAAGTTCGCCAAATTTGCACCACAGTTTATAATTTTTGCGATTCTCCTTGACACCGCATTACGAAATGACCAGGTAATTTGCTTCAACAAAACTGAAAGCTTGTGATGATGAGTCGTCACATACTTAAACATTCGAACATTTCGTTGTCTTTGCCTTTTGTACGTCTCAGTTTTTCCCTTGAAGATAAAAAGGCGGAAAGCAGGTCGCCATGCAAAGAGAAACACGTGAGTCATCAGATGTGATAATACAATAGACAGAAAGTATTTTTTGGAGAACTCTTTCCCCCGAGCGAATTTTTCTTTGTCTAGCCATTCGGGAGGTTTATCCAAGGATTTTCCGACGTGGGCCGGCACATTAGCCCCTTCCATGAACTTTCGGTAAGAGGCGGGCATCTTTTCAATTTCTTCCGATGGAACTTTGCAGTTTGGAGCCATCTTGATACTCTTGAAGGCTCAGCTAAAAAGAAGTAAACGAAAAGTAGATATATTTACATAAACAAACAGGTTATGTATACGGCGAGGTTTCTAGTAACATGGATCATTATTGCACATTCTTATTGCTTTTTCATTGCAAAAAGTCAGTAAAATCGCAAGTTTTCCACGATAGTTACGGTAAAAAGTGGAAGAACTGCCTAGGCCAGTGGGGGTGGTCGGGAACCTATCCCACGGTCTTTTTTCCTTCATGGACAGCAAGACACAACATAATTTAGATAACTGTCTCCAAAGACTACGTTTTGAGATAATTAACTACGCCATGTGCTGTAGTCACACTTGTTAGAGCGGAAAAAGAGCGAGCACGAATTTGAATGTTAAGGCCACCAGTGGCCTTCAGAATACAAAATCAGTGTCTCGCGTCTTACGAGTATATTATGTGAGAAACATGGAAGTTACCGGAGTCGTAAAATTCCGTTGAAGACTAAACTTGGAATTCAGAGCAGTCAGATGCACAGTTTGATCAAAACTGGGTTAGGCATTGTTTAGTAGAATCCTGGAACGGTACTTTTTGATAGGGCCAATTGGCCAAATGACTGAGAGATAAAATAATCCCCCTAGCCTAGACACATGCCTGGAAAAAAAATCATCCCATAAGGCATAATGCATTCCTCAACTTTCAGTTACTGGCATCTAAATATTAGTAGTTTAAACACAGGCATTTGTTCTGTCATCATATGAATTGCAACTGACACATGATTTAACAGGTGCAACTTGAACCTAGACTAGAGCGTGAATTAATGTGTTTTCTTTGAGTCCTAATAAGTTACATGACTGATAAAGGAGACTACCTCTGATAGCATTTTCACACTTTATGATTTTCGGCAATGATATAGGTCACAAAAGGATAACAAAGATCTGATAATTATCATAACTTAAATCGAGTAGATATGTTTATCTCCTGAGATATTGTAAACATGAAATTAATTTGCACTTACCTTAGCTCGTGTAATTGATAAAGTAATATCAATTATATCTTGCGCTTTTCACATCAGAGAGCTATATCTTAAACAGAAGACTATATTAATGAAAAGGACGTCACGAAACTAACACCCATTAATCCATGCTTGTAATACCAGGCAACAGCACATTGAAACTACAGTCAGAACTATCCGAAAGACATATACTCCTATCGGCCACTGTTTAAAAACTGAATGCCTGGGTCTGTAAGCACATAGTCTTACAAACAAATGATGTGAAAATTCGTAACTTTGTTCTCACGGGGTCTTCAAGTTTAGTTCGCAGACTTGTAACACATTACGACACAGTTTAAACAGTTCTCCATCATTCTCAGTCCTGGCAAATCTGATAACAAGAGAATTTATGCAGTTGTACAAGACAAGATGAAATTCCGAATTTCGTAAGAAAATGCATGAGTGTGTATCATATTCCAGCAAGACTTCTCCTGTAACCGATAAGCACGCAGGTTATGTTGTGTATGACAAGTACTTATGCTGCCTTCACAGTTCATGCAATGGAAAAAAATTCTAATTAAAACTGAATCAGACACAGTAAAAGCACTGGACGACAGAATCTATTCATTAATGAAGTGTACGAAGGCACAATTACTTGTTGTGTTCAAATGAAACATAAAGTGAGGCTACTAATTATGATGGGTTACTAATTACTAATTATTGAGGTGTTACTTGTCGCCAGACTCCGCAAAATTACCACGGGGAATAACTGTCACTACAGCGGATGATGTCAGAAATGAAGAATCATCTTCAACGGTACTCTGTCTCTAGTGTCCGGTTATTGCCAATTCATCTTTAGGGGTTAATAATTTTGTCACGCTCTTCTTTTTTTTGTCCCCGTGTGTTGACCGACTTTCAAAAATGAGTAATCGAAATGCAGAGAATCGTGATTACTATAAATAGAAATCTCACAATTACCTTGATAGACCCTATTAGCCCGTGGCAATGTATAACAATGAGAAAGTGCACTCAGCATGCAGGTGGAGAGCGAAAACGGCACAGGTCACTCACCGACCGTAGACGACAACAAACTGCTGCATCCGAGTTGTAATGACACACAGGAACAAGGCGTACACCCTGCTCCCATTGTCGGGAGGACCCGTGGTACGAAATGCTTTCCCGCGTCAAATCCCAATCCGAAAAATTGGCCACACCCGGTGGAAACTGATGTTGCAAACAAGCGGACGGTATATGATCACGTCCGGAACCACATGATTGATTTTCTCCGTCACGTCATTTGTAACTTTCTCTCTCGTGCGTATGACAACGTCGTGTCACAGTCTTCTGAGCCTAATTTATGCACAATGGGACATGTCATGTACGTGCGTGGAAGGAATTCTCAGCGATGGCCACACCATATGTATAACTTTGTAATGTAAGATTCAAACCGATCTGGGTGTCTGGAATCTGGATAGGCCTATGATTTATAGGCGTGAAGCATTAATTATCTAATTATTGCCGTTCAGGCTGATCAAGAACGCTATTTTTAGACGTTGAAAGACTGTTTGCGTGTTTATTCTGTCAACGGAGGATTTATGCGATGAAAGTAATATAATAACCGATGGTTAATGTTTATCTTTTGACAAATTACCAGTTTTATTGAACACGATAATAACTGCCGCACAAGTGTCACGTCTCTCGTGCGTAAGTGACATGAGCCATGATAGCAGACATAAGCATCTTGTGCATTGCAACAGCAATACGATTGATTCAGTGATGACGTATACGTAACCGTTCATACTAAGACCCTATAGCAATATTGATGATTTCTATGATCCTTTCATTAAAATGTTCTGCTTCTGCGTGGGAAGCAAGTTTGTAATAATTACAAACTATTATGCGGGCAGCAAAATATTAAAATGTTACAAATTAAGATAGTCAGAGTCACATTTTGCACTAGATTAGTTATTGGGAAATTGCACTCTTGATCCGTCCTTTTTGATGGTCTATAGTCAGATGTGGGCTAGAGAAATTACACCTTAAAGAAATGCCTAAAAATTGTTTTAAATTATTTAAGAAGGGATCATGCAATCAGGTAACTTGAAACCCTCGCATCTCGTAATCATTCCATTATGACTCTGATTGTTCTGCGTTTCTGATAGAGAGAGAGAGGGAAAAAAAACTTGCGAAGGAGGACAACGGTGCGTGCCATGTACATCTTTATATGTGCTACCACGCCCTATGAATAGAAACGAGGTACATATATGGAGGTGGGAAAGTGACAGGGGCAGTATCTTCCAATCAATCAACAGTTGGAGTGGAAATGACACTGACGGCGATGATTTCGAATACCTTTATTCAACATTTTGACCTTGATCACTCTTTCACTTATTACATTTTGTTGATCGTGACATTACTACTTTTATGAGACAATTTGCAGTGAAACAGTTGGTATTGCTATAAGAGGAAAAGAGCCAGCAGGGCCTGGAAGTAATAAATTGTCGCTCACCCTCTTCCCCGATACCCCCACTGCCTTTTTCTGTCCTCAAGAATTGGCATAAAATTAATTGCAAAAATTGGATGTGGAAAAGACATCGGGCTGAAAACGACAGTTCTAGCCAGTCTTAACTGTCGCCAAATAGACCAAAATAAAAACACTATATAAGGTCTAAAAGATACTGGAAGCAAGCCCGGAAGATTAAAATATAGACTAAGGTACGCGAGATGATGCTACTGTGCATTGCCATTGATTTTAACCTGATACCAGTGTGGCAGTGTGTCATTCTACACGTTGGCCACAGCACTTATGCGACACTAGAGTTCGATCACTGTGAATCATCGGGTTCGTACGCGTACTGACATCCATTCCTCCCTGTCGCGTACGACAAGGTTAGCCTATTATTTTCTAGTCATGAACCATGCGACAACATTAAGTAAAATTGTTTTTGAAATGGGCATAAAACATGATCAATATCCCCCATACCCCCATTTTACTTCATCACTGATTTCATGGTGACTTGATGTTCTAATATTATTTTCCAGATCCTCTGTATTTTCAACTTATATTATTCTGCCAGAAAACGGTCCAAGATTTTATTCATTTCCTGTTTCTTAATTGACATTTCGTACACATATAAAATCTGTCTTCATACCTTTACATTTTCCTGTCATCTTGATATGCGCGTAATAACTCGAATATAGCTACTTTTGGTGCATTCCTGATTTATTGGCTAGAAATCCAGCTGACATCTGCCAACCCAATGACATATCTATAATGACCCCCCCCCCCTCAGAAGAAAAGACCCGATTTGGTCCCTCCAGCACCTGCCTCCGTGTAATACCCGGCGCTCTCTTGACAGGCGCGGCGCCGTCTGCGTCCCGACGCCTCTCCCCTTCCTCTATCCCTTCCCTCCCTCCCATTCCCCCTCTTCCCGTAATCCGGAGCGTCCCCCACCGTCACGAGCTCAGATAGCGACGGCAGGTCGACGCCGACGGACGCCCTGCAGACGCTGTCTCCCGCCCAGCCAACGAGCCACGCGAGCCTGACACGAGGTCATCTAGTTTCACCCGAGGTCACCATAGCTATCAAGATTCTTTCCGTTCTGGGAAGGCGCTTCAAGCTTCGAAAATACTCGAAGCTCGACGGAAATGTAAGATTCATATATTTTTGTCTTTTTTTCTCATTATGTGATTGGTGCATGTGTCAGTATGTAAGTTTTGGTAGTGTGGATTTCGATTTTCGGATGAAATAGGTCAAGTGCAATTTAGAAGTTTGGGTGGTTCAGAAACTTACTCTAACTGTAACAGCAGTTTAGCACATGGCTCGTCTGAAGTAATGAGGTAACATAATGCAGTATTGAATCAATGAAGTGAGAAGTAACATCGTTTGCGTGAATCAAATGTAGATAAGACAGCATGCAAAGTCGTATGGTAAGTAGGCCTGTGGTTTCTTAAATATTACTAAAAAAATGTCGGTTGTGCATTTTGGGAAAAGCATGCTTGTTTCGTGCTTTAAAATAAATACCTACTTTGGAATCTGGATTTATATGACTATTGCAGAACTTCCTTCAAGTAATCACACGCTAATGCATGTGTGCGGTTAACCATAAAAACGTCAAAAAAGGTCAGTAACAACAATAGTTTCGCGAAATTCAGAAACTGACCACAGCACACATTTTGGAATCTATTTTGTCACGCGAGTATTTTTACACTACTCGAAATTGAAAAAAAAACAACCACACACACACACACGGACTTGTCACGCACCCTGACACACCACCATTTACAAAATTCTCCCTCCCTGAAAAAAACCCCAACCGGAAACGTAATTACGCAGCCATGATGTATGGGTAACCATAATTTTGTACGTTGAAGTTCATAAGTTGGCAGACCGTCACGCCAAGTTACTCTCCAGAAGTTGTGGAAAAATCAGTGAAGAGGAATGCGAATTAGAACTCCATCTATATTCAAACTTCTGCTCCATATTAATTATTCATTTCCTGGGGGTCCAAATTGGATTTATGCCGCTCCTTCCCGCGAATAGATTGTAATCTGGATGGGTTTGTGCCCCTCCAGCGCTCCTGTTGTGGGATGAATGTGCCTAATAAGCCACCTATTCCCATCGCCCCGGGGAATTTTTCACCCTAATTAGGTACTAGAATACCCAAGTGCAAAGTCACGGCTTTTGCCATCAATGCCAACCAGCGATACAATGATTATATTCGACAATGACGCATTTTTTTTTTAAAAAAAAGGCATGAAAATGATTGACATTAACGGGCGTGGTCTTAGTCGCAAATCGGATTTTTGCGTTTTATAAATGTCAAATTAGCGTCCAAATTGTCCATCACGAGCAGTACGTAGTTATTAGTATTTCAATAAATAGTGTGCTGCCGTTTCCATGAGAGGAGCAAATTGAAACAGAGCCATTAAAACCGCGACAGGAATTATTTCACCGAGTGCCGACGCTAAGAAGATTACTGACGATATATTGTTGGAAGGTATGTGCCCACTGATGTGGTGAACTCCAGCGCAAGAGAAAGAGAATTAGCAACGTTTGGATCAAGTTGATCTGTAAGCATATAGTTACATAAAATTAATGAAACTGGCTGAAAAAGGGACGGCCATTAAAACACAGCAAGGCTGCATTTGAAAAGGTGAGTTGTGGTAAACCATCACAAGTCCGCAGCTGAGCGAAAAATGCCGAGCACTCGCTCAGCACAACTCTCATGATTACTCTGCACCCCCAAACCCCCTGGCCCAGCATTTTTTTTCGACCAGGGGAACGGTTATTTTAGGGAGGATTTAGAGGGAGCAATACCATTATTCTGCTACGTGTGACTTCCATTCGTGTAATTAAATACTCGATCATACACTTCAGCGTATTATATATCATAAGGTTCTGCATTATGTTGCATCATAATAATAGTTTCACTAGAGACCATTTTAAAATCATACGCCAGTTAGATTATCAAAGAGTCTGGGAAACTATCTATCTTATAATATTCACCTTGACCATCATGTTGGCTCAGGTTTTTCCCAAGAACAACGAGTTTTGTAGGCCTTTACAAAACACGCACTACAGTATACATTGTGAGTGAGAACACACAACTTAGCTCGCATTTTCAGGTGAGAAAATGAAACCTCCGTCCCTCTTGCAGCTAAAATCTCCGAGAAGATAACAGCATTATTTCACTCTCCAGGGTAAGTAATGACCCTTTGCATACGCAATTCAAGCTCGCCACCGTATGCCCTGAATGGGTCAATATGAAACCCTGTAAATCTTTTAAACCATCTTGGGCCACCGCCCATGGAAGAAAAGACATCAGACATGAATAAGTGACTTGACCACCACCATCATCATTCTAAATATCGTGAACTAGGAATAGCGTATAGAGCTAGGCGGGGTGCGTAAAGCTGTGCACCCAAGCAAGCCTTAACCCCGCGAATCCTGCCGTTCTTGGTGGCATCGCGTGACGCCGGATAATACGGGCTGAAAGCTCTAAAAACAGTAGGGGCCACCCCCCTCCCTTTGCACAAAGAGAAGCCGTGCGAGTGGCGAATTCGAGGCGGCTTGATCAAAGGGACCCCTCGGCGACAAGGTAGCATGTCTTCCTCTATATCGCGGTCTGGAATTCCACCTTTTCCACAACCCTATCTGCTTGCTTGCTTGCCGCCGCCACCCTCGTGTGCTGTTGTTGATCATGATCATCATCATGACCAAAATCATATGGACGCCCACCCACATAGTAGCCTTTTAATAATTTATAGAATTAAAAATTTAAAAATGCGTGAGTGTATAATGTGAAAGGATATGAGCAGGTTAGAGTGAGCGGAAGTTGTGGGTTGGCGGATGTTGAGCTTGGCTGGAAATCAGGGTGACACTTGTCTTTGCGTGTAGGAGTTGTGTAGGGGTGGGGTGTTGTGTAGAATTATTGATGTAATTGCGCTGTAATTATATAGTGTTACAGTGCGTTTTGAAATATTTAATTGCACAAAGTCGCGGCCTGGCTGTACTTGATGTCGGAGGAAAGTGTAAAATTAATAGTGTGGTTGTAACTGACACGGATAATGAACAATTCCCAACATTTTAATTACAATGATTCGAAAAGGACGAGTGTAAAGACGGTATGTAAACACGTTGAAACATTCTTCTATTGTACGTTAAAATGGCAATAAATTACCACACTTACAAGCTAATGATCACACATAAAACATAAAGTTGCAAAATATCGCCAGCATGATAGTAGGTCTACACCTAAACCTGATTACATAACATATTGACACAATTGGATGCATTCTGGAATAATAATACAAACTAAGGCAGTGATTAATAGATTACAGTATTATCTGTTATAATATTAAGACACCCTGATTAGGAAGTGATAATTACATCTTAATATTAGTTACAACGGTCATATTTTAGAAAGGGCTGGATTTTTTCACGAGTTCCTTATCATCCACTTCCATCATAAATTACAGCGGTCAAAAGAAACAACGATGATCCGATAAACCTTCCACTTTATTATAGAGCAGGCTGAGGGGAATGTGTAATCACTTGCATTACACAAATGCATCGTGGATGGCATGGAGGGAAATTCTCTAGCTCTATTATCCTGGCAACTACGCAACTTGCACCAAAGGGAAAGTGTTTGTCATGTTGGCTGCCTACACCCCAGGATAGAATTTTTTGGGGCGGTGCGACAGCAGCCACAATGAATCCAAACTGCACTCCCATCATAGTACACCAGAATTTCAGTAGCCAAAATTGCGCAAACACAAATTGGTAGTGATCCTAGTCCCGATCTTTTTTTCTCTCTCTCTCTGTTGATGGAAGAGGTTAGACCTGATTACTGGGTTCCTGCCGGTTTTATTAAAGAGAAATGGGTCGCGCTCTGTGATGGAAAAGAAACGGTGGGTGTAATTTGAAGGTGAAATCTGGCCTAGCATGGTGCACGCAGAACGTTTGCTCGCATTTTAATCCGACACGCCAGTCATCCTCGCCAGCTCGGCCGGGCCTTGTTTCAGACTCCGCATATGTTACTTACGCCTCCAAAAAAGGCGGGGGCGGCTGTGTCAAAGTACATGTGTCAGGTAACAACACGTGAGCCTGAAATTGGAGTTAACTGTAGACGAATAAGATCTGGGCGGAGAGATGATGATATGTATTTTACTGGACGTGAGTGAGCAATATGAACAGCATATGTCACAATGAAAAAAATTGTCACCAATGTAACCTGGATAGTAATAGAACAATTTTGATATGTAGTTCCATGTAGTGTGCAAGGTCATTGATACCCATAAGTGAAGTGATGCACGTGCTATTGCGTGTTGGTGTGTATAAAAAATATATCTAGAGTAGTCCTTAGGTTGGTGTGGGTGTGGATGCAGCGGTGGTGGGCGAGCGGATTGAGTGCCCCGCCCACAGTTCTGCCCGCTCTTCGCCCCGACTCTTGCCTTGTGATTATGTGGCGGCGAATGTGCGCCCGTCCTACATTCAGGGGAAGGCCAAGTCCATTCAGATTTTGTGCCAAAATGCACGTTCAGCTTGACTGATCAAGTGAGCACATTTCCCCCTCTCTGATACGTTAGATTTTTTTTCCTAGATTCAGCATATCCTCTATAATCATCAATTTCTGGCAGGAAATATTCCAGTGATTTATAATTCAGACAGGGCGTAAAATATTGTTGTAAATCCAATTTACCTGCGACGTAAGCTGGCTGAGCTTGTTATCTGCGAACCTGAGTTCTGGTGACCATTAGTGGGATTTGAAACCCAAAGTGAGAGCCGAGTTTTCTTGAATGGATTTCCAATACTTTCCATTTCCTGATACGGGGATCTCTGGGTAGTTGGAAAAACGTGCAGAGGCCTGAATCCTCATCCGACGTCATTACCCGCCTAGGGTCAGCCCAGGAGGTCGAAATGGCGGTTCTACGCCATCTTAGCCTTTTTCATGGCCGTCGTCTCAGCGGGGCGGGGGTGAGCTTTCCTTTCCTTTCCACCCAAGACGCTTTTCTTCTTCACGATTCGCCTTCAGGACCCCCCACGGACTTAATCGAATTATTTTCCCCCTGCAGAAACGCCCTTCCTTCTTCCATTGTGGCTGTCCTTCCCAGCAGACAGGCAGCCAACCCTATTCCTTCCTTCCTTCTTTCGTCCTCTGATTCCATTTTCAGATCACGTCTCCGCTGCCTTCCATTGTCACTGCGGATATACACTACATGTGGCCAAGACACTCGCACAGAATTCTCATCCACCATGTCCGTCCATATATCACATTGGTTATTCTGTATATTCGGTTCACATATCTGAAGAAATTGGAAAAATATTGTTGTTTTAATAATTGTTTTAAATAAAACCAAATTCAGGCATATCGGGGTTATGACCTTAGCTGTATATTTGAATGTATTTTTCTATATGACAAGGAATACGACACTGACGTCAACGTGCATATAACAATGGGCTTATTCCTGGGCAAGGCAGAACCACAACCGTCGTCTGCTGGCTGATGGGTTTGGGGGAGCCTTTTCTTTGCCTTCGCTCACCTGAAATCAAGTCAGAATGGATTTGGCCTCCGATTCCCATCCTGCTGGCTCCGGATTTTCCNCCCCCCCCCCCTGTCTCTCTCCTTTTTCCGGGCTCCGCACTCGTTGCCTTCGCGACAAAAGACCAGACCAAGCCCACGAATAGACGACGAGACCTGTTGCCCTCCTTCGAACCAAACCTTTTCCTGCTGTCGAGACCTGCATATATCTGGAAGGACAGCGTTTTTCTCTCTCTTATTATTCTTCTAGCAGCTGCTGAGTTCATAAAAATCAATCTAGTCGAGGGCCAGTAGAAAAACACTTGGAATAAAATTCGTTGGGCGAATCTTCACGTATTGTTGTTTTGCCTCTATAGGACTATAGAATAATTTTTCCACCAACTTATCATAGCATACTATAGTGACACAAACCATATTCTTTGAGCCCCGTTGGTCTGATCAGGTCAATCGTATCTAGAATGATTCAGGTGATTTCTATAAGAGAGAGGCAGTGAAGGGAGAGAAAAAAAGGCTCTTAGAGGATTCTGAGCAGCAATCAGTCAGAGAGAGGTGAGACATGCGAAATCCGGGCTTTCCAACTCCATTTCCTTGGCTTCAACAACTCATCCTCAGAGAGCCCACTAACGACCAAACCCCCACAGCCATTTCTTTCTCAAGCGTCCGGCCTCTGGAAATAGTTTTAACTCTCGCGCGGGTAATTTTGATGGATGGAAACAGAAAAGGAAGGAAAGTTGTAGGTGCGAGAGAGACGAAGAAAAGGAAGAAGAGAAGAGTAAAAAAAAAGAAAGTTCGGAACAGATTGAGGTTTAGAGCTTCCAATTTAAAGTTTGGTGGAAAAAGGTGTGGTGGTATGGCTTCGGGGCTTCGCAGCACATCAAGAGCACTTTTTGTCAGGAATAGGACACTCAAGGGTTGGATTCGAATTTCTAACTTGTATAAGGGCCAAAGTGTGAGGCGGCGGCTTCTTTTATCCAGGAAAGTTGTGAACGTGTGCAGTGTAAATCATCATCGCGTCCATTGTTTCACTGCATCACGACTTACATTTTGCGTGATGCCCTGTAAAACCTGAGGCTGTACCTGATGGATTTAGAAGCGGTTGTGATTTTTCAGGATATTAACCATATTGCCTGCTGAAGCACCTCCGCAGCTTTTCTTGAATTTATCTCGAGAGTGAGTTCACCTCCCACACCCACTCTCAAGGGCACATTTCGTATTTGCCGAGGGCTTATATAGGGAAAGAATGCTTTTTCGTGGAAATGAAATTGTCTTTACCTCAAGCTGAGACTCAGCTTACAGGAGCTTGGCACGTGAGGAGTTCCAAGAGTCCATTTTGCTGATTGAACTTTCCTGATTGGAGCAGAGCGTTAAGCTGATGAATTTGTGTTCTGCGCATGCGTCAGTTTGTGCGAAGACCGCAAAATTTCCTAATCGGAAAATGGCTTAATTTGTAAAAGCTTGCTTAAGTGGTTAATAAGTCTAACAGAGTGCAAAATTGCTGCGCATTAGACCTCATTTGGTTTGTTTTTTTACTCTTTTTTTTATAGATATAGCGTACCTATAGGGCCTAATCCGAAGTGGCCGTGGGCAAGCGATGCGGAGGTCGTTGAAACTCTGCCGGAAAAGAGGATCAGAGTCACCAGTGGAAAATCTGGGCTATTCCGGGTGCGAGTAAATTGCGATTTTGGAAAGAGCCGAGTGTCGCTTGGGCTCGGATTCGCCAGTATAATGGTCCGGCAAGCACTTTGGGTTGTTAAAAGTAGCAGATGGTACGCAGTCCACCCAAATACATTGATTTTTTAACCGTGGTCGAAGGGAAAAGGTGTGCCAGGGTTATTGTGGGATAATAGGATTAAGTCTGCAACCAGCAATCAAGCTGTAATAATACCAGATTTTTATTCCACCCGCTTATCTCCTTTTGAAATCATATATGAATTGCCAGAGAGATTACCATACATGTGTAAAGCTCCATTCACATTTATTCAACCGTTCTTCCCTATGCATTGTGACCATACCGGTCGTTTATATTCATAATTTTTCTCGTACTGACCACCAATCTCCATGTCTTCTCACAACTCAAGAAGCTTCTACAACCCAACCAAACCAACCCATCCACTTGTAGGACTCCAGAGGACTTCCAGACCGCCGCCCCGAATTTGCAGAAAATGGAAGCACCCCTAATTCAATGTACGCCTTGCTGGAGCAGGCATTCTTATTATTTTCCGCCCCTTAAGGTGGGGACTGGGGGAGGGGGGGGGGCTCTGGAACCCCCATTGGTAGTACGGCAGATGAGATGCCGTTGACCCAGATGAAAAGCAGCAGCCAAGCGTGAACAGGCGAGGGAAAACCAGAAGGTGCACGATGGAATAAGGCACTTGGGAATGGTGGAATGGATGGGGGGGCTGGAGGGAGGAAAAGGGGAGGGGGGGGAGAACCCGGAATGCGTTTCTCCAGACCCAAAATGAAATATGAATATGAATTTGGCGATGGCGAATCCGGTTCTTTTTTCATGGGTGGAGCGCGAGGGGAATCGGTTTCCAGCATGTCGAATATGTCAGAGGTGAGGATTTTTCCACGGAATAACCCGGAGGAATGGGGAGTGATTTTTCCCTCGCATTTCCTGCAGATTTTTTTTTTCAGTTTTAGCAGTATCCAAGCGCGTTAACTCCATTTCGTACAGGGTTATCACTGCCATTGTATGTGAATTTCCAGCATTACACGCTTTACGGTGAATATATGCCAGTCTTCTCCCTATACTATTTCATCAGACCAGTACTGTACTAAATCGGGGTGTTTCATTTGCAGACATTATTCCCTATACATGCACCCACTCTCATTACGCAGCTCTTCAGTTCATTTCCCCTATACCTTCCTAGTCAACTATCGCGTGATCACGCACAACCAACTCCCCCTCCCTTCTTTTGACGGAAATAACTATTTAGTAACCCTCCCCTTCTACCCCTCCACTCCCAGAAAAAAAAAGAAGTGTAGTCGTCTCCAAGTTGAAATCAGGAAAGTTGCCGCCCAGGAAACGGGAAGTCGGAAATATTTGGAGAAAGCAGAGCCCACCGAACTTTGGGGGAAGATATGCAAGAGACAAAAGCGGAAGAGGGGTGGGTGAGAGAATTTCATTTGTTGCGTGGAAATGAGTTGGGGGAGTTGAATCATCAAGATTCCGAGCAGGTGTTTGGAAGCCGTATCCCAGAATTCGATAATAGTGTTAGTCATTAGTCATTACGGAGGTGGTTCAGGTGCCGTAACCAGCAAGCCAGACAGGCGTATAGCACAGCACTGCACAGAGAGAGTAGGAGGAGAGAAATATTCAGCGTGACGGGGGGGTTGTCTATAGGGCAGGATAGAGGGCCTATTGTCAGGAGGTAACGGAATTGCTGCTGGCATACACTGTAGAGATGAGATTGCACAAAGGGTGCAGTAGATTGGGGAGAAGTAGCATAGAGTGCAATAAGTTAGATCAACGACGCCTAGTATTGTTCATCATGTTCTTTTCAAGAAACACGTCTCTGTTGGGTGTGATGAAAGGGGCCAGTAAACGCCCGTTTCTGAGTAGCACAACCTGAATCCTTTCACGTGAATGGCGTCGTCATTTAATCGACGCTTCTGCAGTGTGTTTCAGCGACGTGGCCGACGCCCAAAAGATTGACAGCTCATTTTCTGAGTAATTATAGGAGAGATAAATCCTCATGGCTTATTGTTGGTGTAAAATGAAATGGTGAATTACTGGTAATTACTTTAAGTTATACCAGACACATGTTCACGTGACTGATATTTATGTATTGGAATAGTAATATTAGTGTAATAGACCCGCTAAAATTTTTGTTGCGATTAATAACGTAATGGTTATCACAAAATATTGATAAGCATATACTGCACGTGCGCTTTAGTTTAAATATAACATTAAACGGTATGATTTTGTAGCCGCAAAGGTTACAATCTCTTTTCATGGATGGTAACTATTCAAAATAGCTATGTGGAGGTCTTTCTGGGTGATATAATGAGGAGATTACGTCTCTCTAGTATAAGCTGCACTAGAGCTTAAAAGTTACGAATAGATCCTCTTATAACATTTTACTTCAGATTATAGACTGCAGTGTGGTGTGGTGGGAAATAGTAGGTTACAATTATTTCCTGCATAGTTTTAGAGCAAGCATGCACAAGCATAAATTGCAAATTGCGGATTTCAGATAATTGACTCGACCGTCATGAACATTTTTCAACACTGAATATACTGTGTAGCCATTACCTCCTGTAACATTAAACAACGCATTCAGTTTAACAGTGGTTAATTCAATTTTGACAAATACGTATTCTCAGCAAGAAACACTTACTACTGTTTATATAAAGCAACGTGACATGTGTTAATATCTGATTAAATCCACAAATTCGTCACATAATTTATTAAAATAATCGAAAGTCTTAACTTAACGATCGTTATTTTTGTCTCCATCTTCCTTCGTATTGAGCGCTGAACAGAGCAGTTCCTATAGAGGTCCATATAACAACGAGCGAACGTGTCCAAAAGAAAGACAAAAAAGAGAAAACGAATGTTGGAAAAAATAGGGTGTGCGTGCCTTGGGAAACCAGGAGCCAATCCCAGAGGGGTTTCCGAGATTGACGTGGAAATTGGCAAGTGACAAGATTCGTGTGTCATTGGCAGCATTTTTTTGTGTACGTCAGACCCTGAAAAAAAAATCTCCAGCAAGAAAAGGAGGTCTATATTCACTTTTGTTCCGTTATCCGAATCGATTTTCCTCTCTGGGAAATGCCTCCTCTCCCAGACACTTCATTCGCGTAATCAACTAAAACTTTCCCTGGGATGGAAATAACCATTTCGGACACCTTTGGCAGCTTCTGCAGAGAATCTGGGCGACGAGGGGAGCTGGTGATTAAATAACTGCCGAGCTTGGGGGCTTTTCGCTGCAGTAATAACTCTAGATAATTCGAACACATATGCATGTAACAATTTGCTGATTGAACTAATCAACTTCAATGACGGTTACTAGCAACCCATGACATGTTTGTTCTTATTCCTGTGGTACCCTTCCTCCTCCCCAAAATCGAATCTGGTGGAGGCCTTCCCTCCTTGGCTCCCTCCCCACCAGAGGGGCCCTCACATCTTCGTTAGCCCAATTCGGATCCAGTCAAGCAGAAAAGGGAACTTTCGGCGGGCAGAAACTCTTGGTGAGAGAGCAGCATCCAGGGGGGGATGGGTGGGGGGGAAAAAGGGAAGAAAAGAGCTGCCTGAAGGGAACGGTTGGGAATAAGGGGAAAGGCGGGAGGCAGCCAGCCGCAGCCTTTCTATCTCTGTCACTTCGGGCTCATATTTTGTCTCTTCACTGGGAGCCTGGCTGAGATTTTTCACGCCTCTACTAAATTGGAGGATTTGCAGTTTGCCGCCTCATGTCTTTCGCCACTTACGGCCGAGATGGTGCATCGCAGGGGGCTGTTATAACTGCCTTGGGTTATGGGCTTGATTGGAGTACAGGTTATAGGCTCGGAGAAGCGATTTACTGGAGTAATTAAGGGGTGATGGTTGCCATGGGAGTTATGTCATTTGAAATCAGTGTTACATCTGATAGAATATGATGGAGTAAACGCACAACTGCATTGTGTCAACATTGTATCGACCAATGCCTGAATAATGGATGGCAATAAATAGCAAACCATTATCACCTATTATGATTAACAGCACATCCGCTCTGTACCTAAAATGCAATTTTGCCATAAAGCCAAAAGTCAAAAAATAACTCCCATGCTAAAATCGAGGCCGGAATTGACCCTGTTGTTGTAAATTATTTTGTGAACCAGGTCTACGTACATACACAACATCTGGCAATGTGCGTGTGTGCTGACAGCACACGTGTAGGGCCAGCCAGGCAGCAGCATAATAGGATGTAGGATCGATATTCGATTGAATTAGGACTGCGCAGTCAGCAGACCAGAATTGGTATACACAGTTGGGGTAGCCCAAACTCTGCTACCAGAAATTAAGCCTATGTTGCGGAGTTTTCACACCCACTGCCCCCATAATTGGGATTGTATCTGCCTGACTACATCACATATAGGCTAACAGTAGAAAAAAAATGGTATCGCTTCAATCCCAGCAGTTGTTTGATTTTGCACCGCTCAAAAGAAATTTTCGCCGTGTAGATACGAACAAATCTTGACGGGTTTAGCAACTGCTGTCTCCACATGGAGTTCGCAGAGCGAAAAGTCCTGCTTTATCCCCACTGACGATAGCTATCAGCCAAACCATGCCTTTGTCCCTTATTTCGTGCAGCTCAAGCCAGCTTCATTCGATTTCCGGAAATTTGGAACGTAATCTGATAGTGAATCAGCCGCTTCGAACCGTGAAATGGCAAAGGAATTTCCAAAGAAGAAAAGGAAGGAATCCATTTCTTGAGGGAGAAGAAGGGATCCAAGGGAAAAAAAAGAGATGGGGGGGAAAGTAGACTTGGCTGGATGGAAAGATTGATAGATGGATGGGACAAAAGTAGTACAGTCTGCACATACACAAAAAAATTATAGCAGTTTTCCAGCAACATTTGGACTATATTCAATTGGTGACTCATTTTTATATGGGGGCCTCTAGGCTTTTGGCGATTAACGCCCATAGGGTGAGCTATTGATCAGACGCCTTTTGGAGGGAACGTGGAAATTGGGGAATGGCACCAGAATCGGTTGGAAATAATTAAAAAAGTTGTCACCAGTCGGGCACACTCCCATTGCGGGCGTAACAATTTTCGCACAAATCTTCACACCCGGATGCTCACTGTCATTTCACGCAAGGGAAGTCAATAATTGGTTTTAAATCCTATGAAAATGATAGAGTTCGTACTCTGAACCAGCCCCTGGACACTTCTATCCTGGCGCAATAGAAAAGGCCGATCCGTTATTCCTTCCCGCAGCGGCGCTAGCAAAAACAATGGAATTTCGCTGTGCGTGTCGTTCATTCGCCATCACTTCGCCATAACTAGCGACCCTCCTCCCGATTACTAGGTTTATCAGCGACCCCCCTCCCGATTACTACCGATAGCGTATACCAAGATGGCCGCAATATGTGAGATGTTCACGATTCAGGTCACATCATGGCGACCTCCAGTCAGCGCCACGGCGGGATTGAGTAACGGAACGCAAGATGGCGGGGAGTTTCCCGACCTCTCCTTCCAAGACCGTGCTCTGAACTGACCCAACATTGCAAAAATAAATAAATTGCCTGACGAATATTTCCCATATGCGCAATACCCTCCATGCAAATCTGGTAGCTTTACAAGCCCCCCTGAAGGACCCGTATAAACGCATTAAAGACCCGCGCGACTGCATGGATTACAATCATTACAGAACTTCCTATCCCGAATGGAATATTGGTTGTAATAAAATGTAGACTTGGCCTATTTATGGCTGCTGGTCTTTTCTAGTCGGACCCAAAATTGCAGGGCTCGCTCGCCATTATCTCTAGTCGGGGTTATGAAGAATTCACCGAGCTTTGCGGCCCATTTCAATGGTTGTATCATGCGAGGATAATAATTTAAGGAGTGCATATTAGATCAAAGTATGCCGCTACTGCTATTATTTTTTTTGTCTTCTACATTCTTGATGGTACGCACATGAGACAAACGTGCAAGTGGTTTGGCGTGTTATTTTTCATGCCAAAATAGAAAACAGGGTTTATCATGTTCCGATAACAGGACGTGACGGACTTTTATGGCCATAGTGTACGGCACATTACGGGGATGTTATGTCCCTAAAGTCGACGCTTTTTTTCCCCTAAAATGTCATAAAACGGCACATTTTTTTATCTGGCTTTCGCGCGATAAAAGGGGTGAACAACGTAAGCTTCTACCGCGTTACAGGGTGCCACAAAATTGAGGCACCTCGTTGAATACACCCAGTACTTTGTCATATAACTCTAACCAGCTTTAATTCCACGTCCCGTCAGCCAAACAGATGCACCTGGCACATTCTAAACTTCCACAGAATTGCATCAAGCCTCGCTAATAATTTCAGCGCGGGTCCCGTAATTTGGCTAATCCTATACAGCACCCGAGTTCGGACCAGGCAGTGAAGAATAGCAATGGCGGTTCCCATTTGTGCCCCTCTTTCCCACCCCAAAAATAATAAATGAGCCTAGCAGAGCGAATAAAAGAGGAGTCTCGACCTCAAGTCATCAAGTCTCTTGGATGTATATATGTATGCAAGGGGCGACTTCAGAGGGCCAAATGAGGTTTTCTCCTGGGAGCAGTGACACAAAGGAAGAATATGTGTGGTCAAGGAGACATCCTGTGCGTGTGCCAGGCTGCTTCCGGCCCGCTAAGTGACATGTCTTTCCATTAGACCACTCATATGTTTTATGCAGCAGGTGGTCTCGAAGTACACAGGACACTAAATGAGCTTATAATTTTCTTCTGTGCTAACTCATCATCACTTAGTCAGGACCGCACTTATTTCGTAATAAGGTTGTATAAATTTGACCAAAATCTTCTTTTTATATGAAAAAAAAGCTGGGATTTAAAATCTGCCATGTATGGCAGGATCTGAAGAAAACGTATGAGTCGGAAAATTTTAATTCCAGAAGCAGACTGCTAAGAGTAAATTTAAATGCAGATTATTCCGGGGCCTCGGAATCAGATGGGTTTTACTAAGCCTCAAGACGATTGCGCAGACTAAACTTGGGCGTATATCCGGATTAGAGAGCTTGGGAGTCAAAGTCCCTCCGGTTTTAGGGGGAGACTACAGTAGCTCCCCCCTATTTCCTCATGATTTTCCAGCCGATTTCTCAGTGTGTTAAACTGCCATTATTCCAATATCGGGTTAGCGAGCGGCCTAGCCACTGGCAGCGCTAATTTCAAACCCAACGAATGCAGCTGCAGTAAAGCCCTCCGGGGCACGGATGCAGAATAGCTAAGCGCCAATTACCCAAGGATTTGCATAATTTGTGTTGACACTTCCTTTAAAATAGGGCTCCCCTTATACTCCCCCCTATTGCATCACCATCTGTATATATACACCCGATGCTGAGATTTTTGGGAGTCAAATCTGTGTTTGTAGCTCTATTGTTTGCTAGATTTATTATTGACATTTCTGTTCGTCCTCTTTTTTAGGAAGTCAACCTATGTTTCGAAGAGGAAACGCCAGAAGATCAAACGTCCACCAGCAAATGTAAGTTCAAATATTTTTTTTTGTTGTCTATCGAGCGATAAATCTTATTTGTAATGAAAATGTTAACAATCTTGCAAACCGAAATGGCAAATACCGTTTTGCAACCGTTTCACAATCGGGAAGAGGAGGAGTAAAAAAAAATGTTCCAATTGGCTCCACATGAATTTGGAGCGGGCTTTGCTCTTACGTTTGGATGCTTGGTACCAGTATTAGTTTCTGGTCGGTTCGGTCCCTTGGGCGGAGTTTCTTTCCCGACAAAGGCTCTTTTCACGGAGACACAAAGGAATCATAAATGTCGGCTCCTTTGTACCTTTTTTTGTGCCCTCTGAAGATGATTTTTTCACAAAGGCAAAGGAAAGAATCATTTGGAAGAATTGTGTCGAGAGAGAAAAACATATATACTGTAACGAATGTTGCAAGTTTTTTTTTTCTCTCTACATGTTGTCCTTCTGTGATTTATCCGAATTTTGTTGTCATGCTGCAAAGCCTGCCATAATCGAGATGTGACAATCAACCCAAATGGACTTTTGCTGTAATTTGTAATGCTTAGCCACATCATTAGAGAGGAGTGGCGAGGGAATTTAATTGTTTGCTTCCAATCCGATCGATACTATCCTCCGCAGTGCTAAACCTTTCCTCTTAGCTTCACTGCAGCAACAGTATTACAGCAGCGGTACCAAACGAGGGTTTTGTCTCCGTGTGCTAATTTCAGGCAGTAAATTTGCAGTCGCAAACCTCTTGGGCTGGGCCATTATCTTTCCGGTAATTTGTTGCTCTATTCGAACCAACTAATTTCCACCTTCAATTCGGATTCGCTGTGGAGGACAGGTAATATTGTGCCCCCTTTTTCCGTAGCAGCCACTCGGAAGGTTAAATGTCCGGGAAGAAATGGCGGTTGTAAAGAGTAGGACCTTACTGGGTTAGGAAGTACTTGTTTATCTCCAGTACTTTTGAGGCTGCTGATAAACATGGGTCCGACTGTAAACAGCTGGCAAAGAAGTTTTAGAAGCAGTTCTTCGGTTATTACCGTATTGTTGCCACAGAATTGTCAATGACCGACAGCTATCGAAACTCCTCGCTGGAGGCACTGCTGAGGAAGAAGATAATAAAGAATTATTTTTTTGCTAAATGTGCTACGTGTGTTTTGAACGCAAGTTTCTGAAAGATATGGCAATTGTACGGAGGAAGGAGTGACAAGGTCGGCGTGACGGACCGTGACGGGACCGAAACAAAGGTTGACTATGTTCAGTCTGAGTCCAGTCGTGATGTAACAATGGAATCGGAATGCAAAGCTGCTACATCGTTTCGCTACCTGCAAATCTTCTTAATGAGAAATGGAACTTATGAACTGGAAAAAAATTGTTTTCAGTCGTGAAGGATCATTCCACAAACGAGCTGCACATCTAAGCTCTTCCGCCATACGTAAAAAGCAGCTTACAAACCTCTTCTGCGGAAAGGAATTGGCTCTATATGAGTAGGCCCATGAAACTCACAAAGTCCATTGTGTGGAGGTCCACGTCAACATCATCATGCTTTCTGAGAAGGAAAAAGGAACCTATAGACCAGCATGGTTATAAATCGGCTGACATGAGGGAAGGAAGTGAAAACAGGCCAAATCAAGGCTACCATAGGTTATAAATGCCGCTTATTTTATACTCTATCTAACCATTCTTGGCAACCTAGACTGCCTCCACTCTCACTCTTGGTTTATCTTCCTAGATCATACCTTGTGATTACACTCCCCACCAGGCAGGAAGATGCCAAGAATACTTACACACAAACCGAGAATGCTCTAGTTATCACGATAGTTTTTCACTAGCTCTAAAATGCACTTTGGAAGCTCCTTCTTCTTTTCCCCTCTTCTCAGCACCCTTATTCTATGCATCCATCATGGAGGAGCAAAACATCGGCGTTCCACCTGCGGCCCATGATGGTTCTCCTCCAACATCTAAACCAGTTTTTGTCGCTGCCGGGGCCCCCAGGTTGTGGGCCCGAGACAAACATAGTTATCGGGCTCCTGCGCGCCACAAAAAATATATATAAGAGAGCCGAGCCTCTTCTCTTTGATGATGCCGACGTTAAGCAGGAAAGCCCCTGGATGGACGGATAGGGCAGATGGGTTCGGAAACACCTAGGACTACTTCTTTGATATGCACTTTTCGCTAATTTATTCCAAAGACCTGTATGGAAGAAAAAGGGAAGCTGGGTGGTCCGTCCAGCCCATTGCCTACAATGTGTGATTACAGTCCTGTGCGATGCATTTATTTAATTCTACTTAATAGCCCATTTTGTGTGGTCATTTCATCTACAGGATTTGCCTGCATTTTTGATTAGTAACAACAACAAAAAATTGCTGATGCGTTATCAACCGTGGGGTTTTCCTTTTCGGTTGGCCAACTATCACTAAACAGTCCGCAAAGGAATGTAAAGCCAACGCCAGTTCGTGCAAGCAAAGGCGAAATGCCTGTTCGTGTGTGGAATCGGCCTGATGCGGTTAGGAAGTGCGGGAGAACTGCACCTCTCCTCTAGAGGCCACCCTCTCTTCCATCTACCCCGTCACCATCATGGCCTCATCATTTTCCACGGCATTTGACAAATCCATTTTCAAGCCCTTCTGCTCCTGTCTGCCTTCATTAGAGTGTACCTTGCTTTTTTCCGGTTATTATTTTGGCTTGGCGGACTGCAATTTTGAAGACGCTTATAATATTCTTAATGTCGTTAATGAGATGGTTCGATGTAAGTTGTACCGGATTATTATCATTCACGTCGCACATTAGTGGGCTGCGGAATTGAAAATTACCTTCATAACATTTAATATGCCTGTGTAATCGATTATATCAGTTAACTTAAGAGTTGAGCTTTTTTTTTACGTTAATGAACATAGAACGCCTGCAATATGTTATATAACTAATTTTTTGTGCACCTCTGGAACAATGGAAGGATTGAAAAAAAAGGTAATAGTAATAACAAATTTGTGAATAATTTATGAGAACCAACCCTCTTGTACAAGTATATGCTGCTAAAGCAATTAATAAAAAAAGAGAGGTAATCAAGACGAGAGGCCATTAATTACTGGCAAAACCGCTGACGGCTATGAGTGATGTTATCGGGTCCCATTCATAGATAAGCTCGGCGTTTAAACTTCCTACCTATCCAATGGGTTGTGATCTGGAGATTTTTATTTATCCCCAATTTTTTAACGAGCACCGATCGATAGACCCTGTGGAACCCTCTCCGTTCATTTTGTTAGACACTCGAGAGTTAGGCAGGGAGCATCTATCGACCAAAATCCAGGCGTTTTGGAGCCACGTGGGAAATTCCTGCTAGCCCAAAATGGAACTCAAGCCTTGCACCGACTGCTAATTAACCGTCGAAACGTGGAAAGAGCCCCGAATTTAGAGAAAAAAAAGAGTGAAAAAGAGGGCCTAGGTTTTAATACCAGGCAGAAGTTCGCAGATAAAGAATGTTGCTGGAAGAACAAGCGGTGCCAATTAGGATCTTGGAAGCTGCAACCTGCGCAGTGCTTGGAATTATCATGGGAAGAGAATCATTCCCAGCCAAATTGGATTATACCCTGAATTGCAATCAGAGCGGGGATGCATGTTCGAGAATAAGTAATCGTGTAGTTAGCCGGATATAATGATGATTCGGTGTAACGATCGGGAAATCTCTGGTCGTGGTACACTGCTGGGTTTGGCACCGGAAATGCGAATTTTCTTTTAAAGAATAGTAACCAAAAGTGTATAAACTAGGACGTAGAGGGTTTATCTCAATTATGGCTGCCGACAGCTTTTCAACTACCTTATCCAAACCCGACCAACTCATGCTACTCATAATAAAGTGCTAACATCCAAACTTGAACTTTCTGCCTGAGTCCTAATGAGCAAAGATGAGTGTCAATATTTGAACAACGTCATTAAGGTAATTGCCGGAATACTTTACGATATTTTCCTGTTGACATTTCTGGGCAAAAGTGTCAATTCCGCCTGGTGGGAACCAGGACAAGTTCTACGATAGCTAGATAAAATTTTGGAGGGACACACAAGAAGGCGGGGCCCCTGTAAATTATGAAAGCCATTTAGGCTAAATAATAGGCGCTTCCTAAAGGGACCTCCTGAACTAATTAAGGAAATGTAGTGTACATGCCCCGCATAATTTCATAGCGCCATTAACCCACATTACGCTGTGTTGGTTGATGTGGCAGGTAGGTCAGTTCTGCCCCAGTGAGAAGGACCACACAACCCGCGGGACATCGCCCTTGACCCCCATAGGCCAAACCCGCATGTGACTTGCAAGGCGTGGGTGGGTGTGGGGACAGTTAGTTTCTTGGAGCCGTTCTTCCAGATGGCTGCACCCAGGATGACGGGGTGGAGGCCACCACCATCAGAATGGCAGATGTGACCACCCCGGAGCCCTTGAAAAGAGAGAGATTTACACCCTTGGGCCTGTGGATGGCCCCGGGGCCAAACGTCAAAGGGGGGGATAGGCGTCGTGCTGAGCATCCGGCCTTTGTTGAGGGATTCTCCGCTGTCACACCAGGTGGTGTGGAGTTCGCCCACCAAAAACGTCGGACTTAGGATCGCAAACGGGCTAATCGTGAGGTCAAAAGGCCGCCGACACATCTACCACCGCGTGAGGTCCATCCTCAGCCCGCAGCTGCCTTCACATTGTTCTTTCTCCCTAGAATAACTTGCTAGGTGCTAACCAATCAGCCTGAAGCTTCGATTACAGGGAGATCGAAATTGGCTTGACACCGACTTGCCAAAAAAAAAAAAAAGCCTCAGATGGTACATCCTCCTATCTCCTGGTTTTTGGTGGGTGATGGCCCCCACCAACCTTCTCCCCGGCCCTTTTGGTCACTACTTGTGTGCGGAGGTAATTTGGAGCCGGGTGGTAATTGTAGAGGACTCTGTCAGGTTGTCGGTCTGGCAGCCTGAGAGGCGAGAGGGGAAGTCTTTGAGGCTGCCGCCGCCCCGGGGGCCTCCCAAAAATAGGGGGGATGGGGGGTAGGGGTAGGGGAAAAGAGGGGGGGACAGTAACCCTCCTCTGCGGTGTTGCCTATTTTATCTAGAAGCTCCTTTCTCCAACTGGAACTACTTTTCAGACCTATCTGCAAGGTACAGGCCTTGACTAGATGCTGAAATGAAACCTGGAAAATTCTTATGCTTGAACGTAACGTTTTTTTGTCCTTGAAGACACCGGTTTTGTTACGTAATTCACGGCATATATACAAAGAGAAGAGTCCAATGGGTTGACACAAAAATGTTGGAAAAAGTAGAAAAATCACAGGTCATTCCCCCTTTCTAAGCCGAAAGGGTCACATACCACTCTGTAAAGGGGGGTGGAGGACAGTTGGGGGGATTTCCCAACTTTAGGGCGGCTCCCCTTTCAGAGGCTAGACTGCTACATATCTAAATCAGGAATATTTTTGGGAGGACCGACCCAGACCGTTGACCCGAGGCTCAATTTGTAGCGTCAGTCAGCACCGCAGGAAGGAAAAATGGGTCATAAAGTTCCTCAGGGCATCCCCCCATTTGACTTTGGTCACCAACTCTGGGTGTTTGATCTTTGCCGGCAATGTTTGAAAAAAAAAAGAAGGGGTGGTAGGGGGTGGCATTTTTCAAAAGCTTACCCCCAACCCCGCTCTCTCCACAAGTTCTACCGATTTGAAAAGGTGGAGGTATCTTTTGAAGTGGGTTGCCATTGTGTGGAACTGGTTGCACATGGGGACATGTCCAGTTGGCCAGACCGATACGGCCAACAATGGGCACGAGTTGGGCAACTCCACCAGAAGCCTTCCCCTCCAGAAAATGTTTCTGGTTTTCTAGAGAGGTCCATGGTGAAAGGCATTGGCGATGATGATGACTACAGCTGACTGCCTCTCCCCTTTTCCCTCCACCTCCCTACTCTCCTCCATATCCCTTCATAACTACTACCACCTCCTCTGAAAAGCTGCTTGCAAACTGGAGCCCTCCCGCAGAAACTTTCTATTCACGCTCGGAAACCTGACGCCGCATTTCCATAAAAGCCAAACTTTGCTCATTTCCAGTTTCTCCCTTGCCTTGCAGTTCTCCCAGGGACATTTTAATAGTTTCCGCCCTTCCCTCAATTTGCATATGCCATTCAAAACCTCGTCAGTTCGAGCCCCTTCTGAGACACGATGCCAGATACCAGAACGTTTACTCCTCATTTTTGGCCAACTTTTGCTAGAGGGCCTGTTATAATGGTCCACCTTTTTGCGCAAAATGTGGCAACGGGCGAATGGGTGAAACGAATCAGGGAGCCCAGCAGCAGCAGCAGGGTTGCAAGAGGTCACGTCCACCACCACCACCTGCCATAGCCGGAAGCGAACTTCACTAATCCTCTAGTGGCCAAGATCCCAAGACGAATCCCAAATTGGCGCCGACAAAGAAGAACCCAGGTGTCAATTTTTGCGCGCTTCCCCCCCAAATTTCGAAACGGATTCCAAAATTAATTGCCCAACTCTTAATTAGCGGCTCGCTTTGATGGTTGACCAGTAATAATATATATTCTCAAAAGTTTCAAAAGTCTGCAGATATTTGGTATAAAGATGAGTTGTTTGCTCTACTTCTTACGTCCAAGGGATTTCCGGAGAGGGAGAGCCAAATGGGGAGGGCTCCCCCCCCCCCCCNCCCCCCCCCCCCCCCTTCCAAACAAAAAAAAACTCCTTTTCGCTCCACTGATTTTCTTCTCTGGGGCCTGGCAGTGCCGGCCAGCAAATCACGCCAACACGAGCCAACAAGAGGAAATCTCTTCTAGCTAAGCTGCAGGGAGCCCCCCCATCTATAGACTGTGGATATCAGACAAATCCCATTCAATACCGCCTAGTCATCGCGGCCATTTTGGTTCTGACGTAATTCGAGCTTCATTTGTACACAAAATATGATATTCTAGAAGGTGAATTTGACAACACTGAGTGTGGCAAAAGCAATGGCTGGGTTTCCCCCCCTCTTTTGGCCCTTTCCTAAACAGGGACCTCTCCTGGTGGTTCAGGCTCACTGGATGGAGAGAAAAAAAATAATTCGTGCCATTTGGTCATCTGTTTCATCCAAAAGGTTGGGATATCTACTGGTAACACTGACAACACGGGGGGGAAATGAGCTCTTAACTGCTTGGAAACACGCGCTAAAATGATTCCCCAAGGTGCAGTTTTTTTCCCCCTCTCACAATATGGGGGTGATCAACCGTTTTCTATCTACAGCGATGTTTTTTTTCCTCCTGCAAATTTTTGTCCTTTTTTGGTAGTGCCGTGTCATTTGTGCAAATGCACTCTGTAGTTGGCAACATGCCGCCACCGTCCCCTGGAGTTTGTGGAAACTCAAAATCCCGCAGTTAGTGCAGTGAAAGGGGAACTCGTCAGCTGGCAGTGGGCCAGCAAGCAGATGGCAAACTTTCGGGATTAAATTTTTTGGCAATTAAATGTCCAATTAACGCCGTTGGCCTCCAACCCGAAAGGTGCCTCCTGGTAGCGCCAGCCCTTTACATTTGTCCCATTAGGCAGCGAACCAAGTTTCACAGCGAAATGTCGTAAAACATGGAGGAATCAGCAGTTGTTGGATTCAAAATGAAACCCATGGGGTTCTTCTTTCTGGTGGTGGTTGGTGGTGGGCCTTCGAGGTGGTGGTGGTGGGCAGGGGGTGCAGCAGCGGTCGGAATTGAAGAGGGGAGCAGAGAGTAGGCCCCCACCACCAGCAGTCGGTGAGAGGATATGCCAGGGTTGGCATCGGGCCGAAGACGCTGTTGTGGACACCATGATGGTTGATGATTGACCATTGGAGCATGGGTGTACTCAGAAGGAATGAGGAGGGAAAGACCAAGAGTGGTGGATAGTGTGTTGTGCTTGGAGAGGTGTTTGGTGGGAATAAGAAGTGTCTCGAGAATTTCTGGATTCCAGTGTGGATTTATCGGGCTTCAAGTTCGGCTCGACTGTACACTACATTTGGAAAGTTGCCACAGAATGGCGACTCATTTTGTGAAGTGGTGCAAGGCTAAATTCCTGAATGGATATAGGCAGATATCAGGTGGGTGCTGCTGATGGTGAACTCAAGTGCAGGGGGGAGATATATCGGAAGTGATGTCAACAAGGATCATATTGGGTATTGCAATGAGTAGATATGTAGCCTGGAGTGCAGATGCAATATATGGAGTTATCAGGGATGGTAAACATGTCACCAAAAATACCTTCACGTGGGATTGGTTAGTCGTTAAAATTTTTTGAAAAAGTGAAAGGCCCGTGCAGATGGTGTACTCGATCGGATATTGGATAATTTAGGGTACGACACACTGAACCAGTATAGTCAAATATATCTTTACAGGCTTCCCTACTTTTGACAGCAAAGCCATAACTGTCTGGTGTGATTGCGCATTGTGTAAGAATCGGCTTCAACTATAACCGAAACATAGTATTGTAGACTGTTTCATAATGGGACCTTGAAACACAAGCAAGCTCATTCATCGGTTCTGCTTGAGCTGCACATTCCCGATAAGCATAAAAAAACCTTCCTGCAACATATCCTTGTCGGGTGCATAAAACCTCGTTCCGTTCCAAGAAACACCAAGAACCTCAAAGGTGCCGACCATGAGAACAGTCATGCAGTAAACGTAAAACGTGTAATCTGTTATTTTTAGCTAGTGTAATGTCTCACGCACCCCTCCGTCAACTCTCTCCCTCTTTTTTAAACGCCGGCATAACATCAAAAAGTGCTCAACTTTTTTTTATATACAGTTTGTTTGTAACACGAAGATACATGAAAGTGATGTAACTGCGACATATTGAACTCGCGCGGTACTAATTCGCGCAACTATTTGTCCGCATTATTGGCGAGACTTCCTCCAGCTGAAGGTGATTCAACTTTCTCCCTACGAGTCTCACTCACTCGCTCAGCAAGAGATTTTTCAGGCCATTAACCCCTTAAAACCCGATCTCATGTGCACTGCACGAAAAATCTTCATTCTCTCGACCACTTTTGAAGCCGCGCCGCTGGTTTACCCTGTACCGTATCGGATGATAAGTGGTGTGTTATTGTCTCCTAGACCGTGATGTTATGCAAAAGGTTGCTAAAAAAAACGATGGAATTTTTCTGCCACTTATCTGGCCTCCTTTTTCTCAGACATTCCCACACGTGGCCCCTTTGGGATGAAAGGTAACTGGCCTTCCCATCATCACTTCAGACCAAAAACCGTTCTTTCTACCTCCCCCCCCCTCTATCCGACGACATAAAATCCGGGTTTCCAAAAGAAGAAGGTGGGGCTTTCTCCCCTCCTAACCAACCGGATATACCGCATCACCAACAGGAGTTGAGTTATTCGGGGTGTAGCCAGGGGAACCGGCTCCTTTTTGGAGAAGGCGACATTGGAACGGTCGGAATTTTTTTTGTGTGTGTATAAAGCCAGGTGATAGTTTTGCCAAACTTTACTGTTGAGGAATTTTTCTCTGTGCATTTCACATATCTTTGTTAGTCGTGACTCTGTCTACATCTATCGTACCGACATTTCACACTATCTAAAAGCCATTGCCAAAGCTTCAGGCTGTGCTAAGAGAAAGGGGCCAGTTGGGCGGCTTGCTCATCGTGTCCCCCCCGCCCACCCCCTTCGGAAAAGATGGTGGCCAAGGTCGGGCGGCAAAAGATGAGAAGAAGAAGAGAGGAGCCGGTCGGGTTCGGAGCAAAAAGCGAAGGAAGCGGGCAAACCGGGCGGAGAATCACGTGCGGCAATCCACCCCCGTATCCTCCACCATACCTACCCCCTTAGTACCTTAATGGCGGCAGCTTTAACTGCTCAGAAGGAACGGGGAGGAATGGAAAAAGAGGGGGGGAGGAAAAGGCAAGAGGGTTGAGGAGGGTGGGTGGGTTGGAAACATCCAAGCTCATTACTCATTCCCCAATGAATGCCGGCGAGGCCAAGCGGCAGGTTTGTGAAGAAGTGGCGGGGGACCGGGGGTTAGGGAGTCTGCAGCAGGTAGAAGGGACTTGAAAAGAGAATACTAACCACTCCCCGTAGGGCAACTATCTCCATTCCTCTCAAGACTTGGTCTTTTCGGCGCCACCTCACCAAGAATGTAAAAATTCAAACAATTTTTATGTACCGTCCACCAGAGGCGCTGTCCTGGCGCAGGCGCAGACCAATCGGGTTTAATATTATAGTTGCTGGAAGCGGCAATTAAAACCTGACATGGTTATGACAATGATATTCTGACAGGTATGAGTGGTGCGTAGCCTGCAGGGGTCAAGGGGTCGATCTCTTTAGACACGGCTCCCAGTCATGGATCCATCCATTTGAAAAAGCGATTTGTCGATCACATGCCGGCGCGCGACTGCCAACAAAGTCAAACGCATATGGCTCACAAAGGATGCCAGTCAACTACCCAACAAAGTAAATTGGGAGTAAAACAGTTCTGTTTAGCGGTTTCATCCTATCGGCTTCTATGAGATTGGAACCATGATGGAATCAAAAGCACTCTCTCCACCATTTTTTTTATATAGATAAAGGGAAGGCGGGGCACACGTATGATGCGTAATAATCTAGTCGTCCTTTGAATGAAAAATGATGTGCACACAAGTACCCTCCAATGTCGTGACAGCTGCGGGGATAGAAAAAGGAAACGGAACTGTCCAGTCCGAGGCCGAAAATTTACACAGGTGAATGAGGTTACAAGGAGAACCGGTACAGAAGCCATCAAGAAAAAATGCGGTGTTACAGAAAAGGGTCGGTTACCCGGGGTTTTTAAAACCGCATATTTTTAGTCTCAAAAGTCGTTTCCGCCGCCCTCTTAGAAACTAAGTCCGGATTAACAGGGATCTCATATCTTGCCAGATATTTGGAAAAACCAGCGGTACTTTTGCAGGATCCGGCGGGAAAATCTACAAAGGGCCGAAACCTAGCTGGAGACTATTTCAATCCAGACCTATCTCAATTGACGGTCACTATGTGCCATTATATGAGGCTGATGGTTTTAACTCTAATTGTGGCGGCAAACATTTTTGAAAAATAGAGCACGACATGTTGGCGGCTCTCTGATTTCCATTAAAAGGAATTCTTGTAGAAGACATCGTGTCGGGACATCTTGAAAAGAACTGCCGGTGCTTTCACCAGGGAAAAAGCAATGGCGACACAGGTCTGCTGCCTCTAATGGCCTCTTACTCCCCCATATCTACCTCTTCATATATATTTTTTATATTCTTTCCGGAGCCCAAAACGGCACCTTTTTGCATGAAAGTGGTGCTCAACCTGTACTTACAAGCAGGCCGAATGGCTAATAATATTGTGAGACAAAAACTGGGGCTAATTTGCTCATTAACACGGCCCGTGGCCTGCATGCGATGTCGTGACAGGGTGTCTTGCAATCTTTTGTGATGCGATTTTCTTTTTTAGTGCTGCCTTGTTATTGCTGTGTTTTACGGGTCGGAAGATCGAATGTCGTGTTGTAATTCAAATGATATTTAACATCAGTCACGCTGTTAAGCATTGGTGAACGTACTTCTAACATTGTAAAATGCATGCCAATATAAGCAACAAAGAATCCGATATTTTCAGCCAATACTTCCTCCATCTGGATCTTTATTAATCGGGCAAAGACAGTTCTCCCCGACATTTTTCTCAGGCTTTTTCATGTCGTCCGGAGTTATGAAATATTGGCAGGTCCATCACAAGCGGCACTGATGGCATATTCTGGATCACTAGCTTCACTTTAATATCCTCCCCATGGAGTTCGATTTTCTTCCAGCTCGATACCAAGATACTTTATCCGATATTAGACTTGAAAAAAAAAAGCTACCAAAATTTTTCTCAGCAGGGATTAACAATATTTTTTGGTGGGTAAATTCGGGTAAATTGAAGAAAAAGCTGAGATTCATGTGTTGGTGGAGGTTTTTGAAGAGGGGAGACAAGTGGTCAGGCAGCGGCCTCCTTTGTCCTTGACGGGGGTTTTGCTGGGCGTGAATGGAGCCGCTCCGAGAAAGGCAGCACCGCCAGAGTGATTTATGTCCCTAGGGCCGCCCCTTCAACTGGCTGGTTCACCTTTTCCTATCCTCTCCTCTCCTGGCTAGCCCAAGGCCGCAATGCAGCCTTTTGATGGATTGATGGATGCACTAGGGTTCCTTCCTACCAATTCATCCGTAGGCCGCCGTTACTTCTGTAGGGTACCGCTGCATGCAAATTTTTTTTCTGGCCCCAAAATTAAGCCCGATTTGTTACCAAGCAGCAATAACATATTCTCTTTGAGAACGACTCATTTGACGCGATCACGAACCGTTCCTGGAATGCATCAATTGTTAATTCAACTCATCTCCTAATGGAACACTCGCATTTGTTGTACTGTTTTTTTTCTTTCTTCTTGAAAGCAAGGCCAGTTGGGGACTCAAACACATTTGTTTTCAACCATGACGAATCGATTTTAGGCCACCCTGGACACTTCCACTATCCCAAAAAAACAGCATTAAATTGCTAATCGAGTTGGGAGTTTTCCCGCCCGTTTCATTTCTCTTCGCCATTTTTTTAGTTGCAAAAACTGGCGCGAATCCCTAGAGCTCACATTCCATCCCATATTTTGGACCCAGCTGCCATCTACATAACAAATAGGTCTCTAGAGGAAGACATTGTTTGCTTCCACTTATTATTCATGCAGCAGAAGCCATCTGGCATGTGTGACCTTTATATTATGCGTACGTCACTGCAGGAAACGAGGCTGCCCTCTAATTACGGAGTGAGATTTATTGGCCTGGTAGGAGAAATAGAGGAAGTGCATTATTTCTAGCTCCTGAGTTTCATGAATCATTTTTTTTTACATCCGTATGAGTCATATTGTTGGTGGGGCTTTTAAAAAAAAGGGTGCCCACGTGCTTTGGGCGGGTGAACGTCTGGATTTATTGATGAAGAGGAAGAGGAATTGGTAATGACCTTAGGATGGATGTCTGGAAGGGTGCCAAGCAATGTCAAGGAACAGTGAGTCAAGTTAGCGTAAACCGTATCCAGGCCGTGTGAAGTTTGATCCCTGACACGTCACGCGTTGAGAGATTAATGGGACACAAGGGCTGTTGTGACTCGAAGGGAATTACTCCGTAAGTGTATCGGTCTGGAAGCCGGGAAAAGAGGGTAAAAAAATAAGTGGCTTAGTGGGTAAGTATTATGGGTTAAATGGATAGGATTTTGACCCCCGGATGTAAGACCTTCAGGGACTAAAAATAGGTTATATGGAGCGTGCCGTAATTGACACGTGTGCGAGCTGTTATGACATGACAGTGTATTATGGCTTTTACGTTTACACGCTGCGACTTCGTTACACGGTCAAGGACGATAGTCTGTCACATTGAATGCGACTGAAAATTTTCATAGTTGAGTACGCTCGTGGTTGACAAAATTTGATCTGAAATATGCAGAATTATCCGAGCGTACTTTCAGAGCTCGGAAAATGAAAATCCTGGTTGCGCATTTATCGAGCCATATGAACATACAATGCCTCTGCCCACAACGATTGTCCAAATCCCCTTGGCCCTTGGAAGAATGATGAAATCGTGGAGCTGCCCTCGCCCGAATAAACCCTAGACAATTTCCGGAAACCTCTAAAATGTTTGCCCATACATAACGACCTGCATTGTATACTCCTCCCTCGCAACAACGTGCAGAATAAGCACGTGTACAGTCCAAAGGGTGGAACATAAGTGGACAAGTGTCCCTTCAGGTCTGTGCCTGGCAGGGGCACTGCTGGTGGTGAAAACGGTCAAGTATCGATTTACTGTCAAAATGCTTTTAAAAGGGGTTGGTTATAGTAGGTGGAGGAGGGGGAGAAATGAGGAGATGGCGGCGGTGGTCATAATGCAAGAGAGTTCTTGCCCACTCCCAGTCACGCGCTCTCTCTAGCTCCCATCTAACGCTGTCTGTGACGATGAATGCCCTATTCTGAATCATCGCACACAATCATTGCGGGCGTGGGTTGCCCACACCACGATTAAAATCTAGTCCAATGGGCGCTAATGCCTGGGCTGAGGTGCCAGCATTTGTCATCATCTAGTCTCCATACATTTTATATGCATGTGGGTGAATCTCCTCATCTGCAAAGGGGGGGTTGCTCTGAATATATGTCCTTATCAACATTGAGGTCTAATCAGGCCCTATTGGCCTGGAGGCTAGATTATATGTAGAGAAGGGGTTAGCTCGTTGCTGATGTCTTGTCTATTTGCAGTGCTGCCGTCTGAGGATAGCGAAGGAAAGGCGTCGGACATAGAAGAACTGCTGTCGAAGGACTACCTGCATTCCAAGGAGAATCTGTCTGGGAAAGATGGGCCGGAGAAGAGCGAATCGCCTCTAGAAACAGAAAAGAAGCGCGAACTAAATTTTGAGGTGATTGTCCACTTTTGACCATTTAAATACGAGTACTAAAAAGTGTTGATGAATTCACTAATGTGTTTTGATTTACCAGGAGTTCGAGTGCGATGTGTCTGTGGAAGGAGGTGATACCGGCCAAGAACGGCAAGAGTTCTCATTTACCTTGTATGACTTTGATGGCCATGGCAAGATCACAAAAGATGTGAGTCTGAATATTAGTATATACCAAAGGACGTCAGTGGGTAAATTTTCCTTTGATCCCCTGACAATGAAGCAAATTGACCTGCAATATAAGACATGCTGCCTGTTTTAATAAAATGGCAATGTAATCAGTAGCAGTCGGTAGAAAGGGGTGAATCCTTTGAACTTTGGGAGGAATAAAAAACCATTTTGAAGCCCTTATTATTGGGAAAAAGACTTTATGAAACTTAGTGAGTCGAGGTGAGTTATTTGTGCATTCATAATGCTCCTGCAATTTTTGGGCCCAGTTTTTCAGGAATTCTCTTTAATAAGCTGCAACTTTCTTCGACACCTTTAGTGATTATTAACCTTTAATCGCAGGATATCGCAGGCCTAGTGAGGACCATTTATGACGCAGTGGGAACTACCATCAAAGTTCCACAAGGAGGCAGCAAGACGATCAAGGTGAAGCTAGCAGTGTCGCCTGACAAGCGCGATGAAAAGGTGAACAACGTGAGGGCATCCATCATAATTCCACAGTCTAGGAAGGGAGTCAATGTAACCATCAAGGAGAACAATGCAATGGCAGTACCACTGGTGAAAGACAACTGCCAGAAGAACAACAACAGCTTGAATTCACTGAGTGAGAGTTCAGTGAAGGAGTTCAAGGATCTGTTGAAGGACAAAGAGGCCAAAGTGAAGGACTGGAGCTCTCCTTCTCCAGAAAAGTCTTCCCGGAAGTTCCGTTCAGTGAGGTACCACCATGCTTACTGCCGCCACCTGTCCCCGGAACTGTTTCGGGAATGCAGCATGTCCCCAGGCCAGAGCCGGAGGAGGTGTCGTGAGCAGGTGGCTTCCTTGCAGAGGCAGGATCTGTTGGAGATCATCAAGGCCAACATGGAGAAGAATAACCTTGGACTGCAACAACAGTAAGTTGTGTCAGCAGATGGTTTTTTAAACTGCATGCCAAATCGACGCCTAAGGATTATATTGTCGTATGTCGTATGTTTTAACATTGGACATACGACAATATAATCCTTAGGCGTCGAAATGTAAATGTGTTGGTGATCTTATTGTCATCTAGGATATCTAGGCAAAGCATAATAATTATATTTGAAGTTACAGTATAAACACTAAACAGTGTTACTTAAATTTCATTTCATATGCATTAGTGTCATAACAAGAAAAATACTTGATTAATATTTGATAATTTTTTGTTAGTTTAGCTCTAATTCTGTTCACTGGCTTGTGCAGTCATTCTCTGTAAATGCCAGGTGTAGCTATCATAGTGATGGTTCCTCAATGTAATATATATGCAAGTGAGAAATTGCTTGGAACAAATTATTATTCTTCCACAATACAAATTCCTTAATACTCATTACTTCATAAGTGCAGAAGTTCCATTTTTATGTTTAATTTTGCCAATTTCATTCAGTACTGAAAGACAAAAGATGTTATGCTCACTTGCCTTCATTCCAGGAGGCACTTCATGAACGATGGTCACCAGTCTCACTCTCACCAGAAGCAAAACTTGCATCCACACTGTCGAGGAACAGAATTGACCAAGGAGGAAGCACTGACAGGAGGTGGTGACTGTATTTATCGCCGCCATTACTACCAGGACCTGGCCGGAGTCGATCATCTTCCAGCTAAGCTCAACTACTCCTGGCACTCTTCGACACATCATCAACATCATTCAGACATCCCTTGTAACAAATACAAACTCTTGGAAGGTGGCTCACATGGTGGCAATCATCTGTGTTCTAAGCAGCATGCCAAAGTGTGTGAGCACCTGCACCATCACCTGTGCAATAGTGCTGGGAGGGGCAAGCCAGGTCATCATCGGTCTAGGTCACATGACCTTAGCCACAATGCACATGTCTTCAGGTACCACCTGCTGGAAAAGGACTCTCAAGAGAGCAGTGGTGAGAAGGAGAACAAAGCAGTGCACACCAGGTCAAGGTCACATGACAACTATGAGGGGCAGTCGCCCAAGTCACGACCTGGGAAGCACGGCCACAGTTCATCACCACATCACCAGCAGCGTCACCGGAACCGAGAGCAAGAGAGAGCAAGGGCAATGGCACAAGTCATCAGTTGGCTGGAGAGGGAGCACCTGGGGAAGGAGAAGAAGCCAGCTGGAAAGGTTGGGAGCCCCTTGCTCACGGAGAGGCATGAGCACCATCATGTCCATGAGCACATCCACCACCATTACCATCACTACCAGGAGACACCAATTATTGTGTAAATCTCATGTGTTACTGGAGTGGGTTGTAATGTGACAAGGAACTGAGTATAGAAAATTCTCATATGGTGGTCTCATTGTTGAAGATATAGTTTTCATCTAAAACATTTGATGGCAAGTTGACTTTTTGGTTTTTTAAATTCAGTTGCTGCAAAAATTTCCCCATGGTCCGAAAATGGAATTGGGAAATTTTTGGAATTTTCTGTCCTGATGTGTGAACCAAATCAACAATGATACCACCTCTTCGTTCTCTCCCTATTTTACACAGATAACCTGAGTTTGAGCCACATCTAGGGCAGAATCTCTTGTTTGAGTGAGTTTTTTTTTTTTTTAAAGGAGAGAAAATTTTGTTTCTGTCAGTGGTTTGTGTCTTGTTGTGGATTGAAAGTGAGCTGCAGTTTTCACACATTTGAATCTCATCACAATAATTCAATTTCTATTTTTGTTACGTTTTTTTGAAACAACCCGGTTCATAATTAATTTACCCTGGCATCTCCTACAATTGGGTTTAGTAAATGAGGAAGCCATTTTTATAATGGGAGAATTGTTATATTTGTGGCTCTTGCAAGTAAACAGAAAGTTGGTACCGATTTTAAGATGATGTTGTACGTAAAGAGACCTAGAATGCTACTTGATAAACTTCAGTTTCATAGCAATGAATATTCCAGCCATTAATAATATTGCATCAGTGGAACATACAAAATGAGTAATTTTTAATGAAATGGACAAGGCCATGATAAAATAATGTTCAAGAAAAACATGATGGACTGCAGTTTGTGAAATCCAAAACTTTTTCATTCCATGCAGACTACTGCAAATGTCTCAACAGTACAATATCTCAACACGTGCAAGTCAAGCTGATTTTTTTTTGCGCCATTGCACATCCGAAATGACATCTTTTTTTTTGCCCTTAACTTATGTTATTAAGTGATCAGTATCATCCATCTACCTCAATTGTTATTTTGGGTTTGATTCCTTGCCCAAGGGGTTGGCAACCTCTTGCCTGTAAGTTCTTTTGTGCAGTTAACACCATCATGATGTAATGAAACTTTCACAGTGACAATTTTGTTCAAGTTGATGCATGTGGTGATTTCAGTTGTAAAGCACTTCATGCCCACCAAAAATGGTGCAGGTATGAAACTCTAGGTTGCTGATCCCTGCCTCATACCAAAGCTTACAATATCTGTTGTCAGTGTCATTAGATCTATCCTGAAGACTAGCCTTATGCTTACTGGCTACTTGCATGAAGGATTTCATAAAAATGTAACATTTCTGTACAACTTGAGAGAGCCCAATTTTTAAAAACTTAATTGCAAACCGCCTCATACTATTTCATGCCATGAAGATGCTTACGGTATGTTAGCATTTTAAAAGCCTGTAGAAATGTGCTTGAGATGCGATTGCATATCTTGAATGCTCATTTGTGAAATCTGAAATCTAGTTGAATGGAGAGTGTGTAAATGGCAAGATGTTAATGATGTACAGAGTAAATAGTGCCCTGCAATGTGAACAACTTGAGTACAAGGTGATGTAATATTTATGCGTACAAAATATGATACTTTGCAACTCAGGTGTGTATTTATGTTAATTATTTATATCATATTTCTTGGCACGAAGAAAAGTGGAACAAAAGACTGGACAGACCATTCTGTATACAATATTAGTTCCGTAATGGGATAAGATTTTCTGAAACTTTATATGAAGTAATAATTTATCCAGATGGTGCCAGTTTTTATGGCACTGGTTGCGAAAATCATTCCGTTTTCTCAAAAAGTCCAGAACTCGCTGCATTTCGTTAGCTTGTCAATCATTGTACACTCTGAACAATGTTTGTTTTACATGTGATGGTGCGTCTGTGTAGAAAAAAATGTAGATTATAAGTAAGACAGTGTAAATAAAGAACTTCGTTTCAATTTGTTTACATGAATGGATAAAATTTTAATTACCTAAACAGGCAGATTCAATGTGAGCTTCATTCAACGGACCAGGACACTCACACCAGTGTTCTGCTTCTGCTGGACCTAAATATATGGTAAATGAGTCCTCCAGGATGGTAATAGACTCAGAAGTGTTGAAAAAACAATGACAGATATGAGATAATTATCTTGGCGGAAAGCTGGGAGAATGAGATGAGAGAGGGTTTCTATAGAATTATATGAGCTACTTGAATACCCCTCGCTTCGCTCGGTTTTTTCTAGGCCTGCGGCCTGCGGTGTAGGTCATGTTGTTAATGATGCTTATCCAACAATTTTGTCATACTCCCTCCCTCCCTCCCGCCTGCGCCTCCACCCCTCCTTATATTAACCCTTTGACGGTAAGTACATCATAATTATTATGATGTCCTGAGGGTTTTTGATTTGGCGCGCGAGGATGGGCATAGTAGTGCAGTCATTTTAGACCAAAATGTTGGCCTCATGTTAAAAAATCCTTACAAGCAAGAGATTTGGTGTATGTGTAGTATTTGATCACCCTTGTAACCACGGTCTTGGAAGGAGAGGTCGGGAAACTCCCCGCCATCTTGCGTTCCGTTACTCAATCCCGCCGTGGCGCTGACTGGAGGTCGCCATGATGTGACCTGGATCGTGAACATCTCACATATTGCGGCCATCTTGGTATACGCTATCGGTAGTAATCGGGAGGGGGGTCGCTGATAAACCTAGTAATCGGGAGGAGGGTCGCTAGTTATGGCGAAGTGATGGCGAATGAACGACACGCACAGCGAAATTCCATTGTTTTTGCTAGCGCCGCTGCGGGAAGGAATAACGGATCGGCCTTTTCTATTGCGCCAGGATAGAAGTGTCCAGGGGCTGCTTGTAACATACTAAAAGTCCTCTGAAATCCACGCTGTGCGACGGCCGCCATGTTGAAAAATGGCGGCCGAAATCCAATTTTTCACTCTTATCTCGGAAAATACACATGTTATTAAAATGTTTTTAACAAAAAATGTTTGCTATGCAATTGCCCATAAAATCTATTCTTATCATTATTTTGATAAACCTTGCCATTATGCCAGAAATCTAATTTCCTTTGTTCAATATATGTCGAAAAATGGGATTTCAGCCGCCATTTTCCAAGATGGGCATTTTCCAAGATGTGGGTGTGGGTGTAGGTTTATCAACAGGACTGGTAGGTGACATATATCAGTAACTTGTGACAAAGCAAGAGAGAAGGCAGAAGAATCAATGGAAGAAATGAAAGGGAAAACCTTTGGCACGCTTACAATAAAAAGGAAATACAAAGTGAAACCCGAGGGGGTACCCACTCGACTGTAAAATGTACACCGGAGTACCAAATTCAAGGAGTACACTTGAGTACCCCAAAAAAAGAAAACTCCAAGACCTCCACCCAATTTCAATTCGCCAATTAATTTATTATAATTGTTGTATTTCTTTCCACCATTCTCTCGAACGAAAGCATTTTTCAAAACACTAAGTAAAACACTCCTTTTATCAAGATGAAAAAAAGAAGAAGAAATTAAGTGTTCATAGTTTCTGCCGATGGTAACAAGTAAATGCTTTGCCGTTTTGCACTGATCACCAGCTACATTTTGTGTTGTAAAAATAGGGATTCCAAACCGAAAAGGAAGAAGTGGCGGGAAAAACTGAAAAAACCGCGAAAATAATGGTTTCTGATAACATACTGTATAATGAATATGCCTTTTTTTACTTAATATAACTGAAACACAAATTATTACACTAATACTATTACACTAATAAGGCTGAAAATTGTAACCTAAATCAAATATTTTATCAATATTTTATGGTGACTGTTGAATTTTGTGGCGCCCTTTCT
>KZ538831.1:92287-134385 GCA_000934665.2 Catajapyx aquilonaris | reverse complement strand
GGGGAGGAGGAGGGGGGGGGGTGGGAGTAAGAGTTGTGGAACCACGAGTTGGAAAGCCCTGTGCAACTAGGCCAATTATTGCAAATTTGGAGGGGGAAATAATGTATTGGATATATAGGTCCCTTCTACACATGAAGCGCTCTAATTATACGGACGTATGGGACATGAATATTTCAAAAACCTGGTCCTGTAAAAGTGACACGTGGAGCGTGGGCTGGCTCCTGTCAAATATTTGATAACGGTGCAACGCTAGCGGTTACGCAGGCAGTTAATTAGCGGGGATGTAACACCCATGCATACACAAGATGGGGTTAGTTTGGAGTTGGCAGTTTTACCAAGAGATGGCGGGATGCCGAGGGGTGGAGGCTAGATCTTGTAGTAATCGAGAAACAGCCTCGACCGAGGCTAGGTCCAATAAATAAATGTAACTACGACCCTCGTGAGACCTGACCTAGAGAGGTCAGGTCTCACAATGTGTAGCGAAATAGTGAAGAAAAATGCCGGGCTGGAGAATCGTATATATACTCGTAGTATACGAAGGAAATGAGTAGCTCATCGTTTAGAATCTTTCAATCTCGGGGTCGGGCTTCCGGGTTTCCGGGCTAGGTTGGGAGCCATTCGTGAGGAACGTGCCCCGCCGCCTTACGGTTATGACCTTCATATGCCCGCAACTTTCCAACGCTGGCAAAATAATAATAAAAAAGAGCCAGAAAGAGGGAAGAGGGAAAAAAAGTGGTCCCAGATAAAGCTGCAGCAGGAAATGGGGATGCTTTCTTACGACTACGTGTCACGCTCTCCAGAGATAGTATGGCTCGTATAAAGCCCACCCCGTCTAACCAGGAGGGAAAAAATAATAAAAATAAAAATAAAAATTATAGCAGCTCCTAGACCTCTTTTCCTTTCCCGTAATGTGGGAGCTAAAGCCCGGTTCGTGTCGCTGAATGTGGCAATATTGTTTGGTCTAGATTTCAGCCCGAGGTTATATTCACCTGCAAGAGAGTGGCGTCAGCGCTAGTGGTACGGCCCCCTTTTTTCGTCCACATACATAAGATAAACCATGGCATTGATGCCATAGAATATTAATTCCACCCCTTTCTCTAGAGAAAATCTTATTGCCGCACTCAATGTCCTTTTGGTGACGTCACCGGTATCCTTAGCAACCGACCCGCCTATTCTGCCCAACCTTCTCTCGACCCACCCACCCACCCACACAGATGTCTACCGGGAATATAACCGTCAGTTTGTCATCAATGGCCGCCAGATCGAAATTCAATTCTGCAAATGTCAGCGAGTATAAATACACCAGTCATCCCAACTCCCCCCCCCCCACCCCCTTTCCTCTCCATCCCACGTAGATACGCGCGGTTTCAATTCAACCGGATAGGTCGGCCATGAGACCCAATCCCCACGAGCTTTACAAAAACACTCTAATTCGAATAGTACACGTTACGAATGAGATCCAATTTTAGGCCAACCTCATGACTAAGTCAATTCAGAGACAATAAAGCATGCATAGGGGTCTTCTATACGCCCAACCTTTGTCATGTCTTTATTTGATGTCTGAACCTGACCTAGCGTGAGCCTTGCACGAATTTCTGGCTTCTTATGGGGAAGGACTTTCGTAATGGGAGACCGAATGTGGCTGCACCAACCTATCCCCAAGGGGTTAGCAACTCCCCAAAAAAGTGTACACCAGATCCTGGAACCGGGAGGTTCCACCCGGTTCCAAGCAGGTTCCACCGGGTTCCAGGCTGGTTCCATCGGGTTCCAGGCCAGTTCCAAGCAGGTTCCACCCGGTTCCAGGCTGGTTCCACCGGGTTCCAGGCCTGTTCCACCGGGTTCCAGGCCTGTTCCACCCGGTTCCACCCGGTTCCAGGCCGGTTCCAAGCCGGTTCCACCTGGTTCCTTGGCCAGTGTGTACACCGGTTCCAGGGAGTTGCTAGCCCCTTGCCTATCCCATGACCTAACCTTCCTTCCGGGCGGATTTATCCCTATCCTTCAGCGGATTCACCCCTATCCTTCAGCGGATACACGCCTAGGAGAGTATGTAAAAGTGGTTGGTCTCCTGATACGAAAGATACGATGGACATTTCAAATATGATTTTTTTTTTGTTTGAAACCAGTTCGGTCCATATTTGCACCCGGCATTTTCTGAAATTCTGCTGGATAGTTATCGGGCCAAAAATCGTACAAGTGTGATGAAAGATTGAGGTGGTTTCTCCACAAAACTGGCACAAAACGGGGGGGGGGGGGGTTGAGGTGGAGAGAGAGAGAGAGAAGAGGCTAGTGGGCCGAGAGGGGCTTAAAAAGACTGCCATTTAACTGGGGTCACGCGGGTCTTTATCAGTGACATTGATTAATCGGTGCAGGCCATTCAGCACGGCCTTCGTTCCCACCCCACCCTTCCACCATCACTACCCACCACCTTCTTCTCCTCTTCCTCTTTCTTTGCTCTGGGAATTAAATGAAATCGGCCGCTTTCCAGATTTTTCACCGGAACGATTTTTTTATATATATCCGGAGCTTGCTTGCGGCAGGGATTTCTCTCCGGAATGCCACTTGACAGCGTGTTCTGGTTGCCATTGATACCGGATCCGCCATATCCAAGAGTCGGGTCAAACCTTTTGCCCTGCATTCGAGGACCAGGGACTATTGATAGGATAGTTGCAATTTGCTTACTGCAACAATGGGATAATACAATGTTTATGATTCATGATATTTAACCTATAATTTACATTTGTGATATCCTCTCACTAGATGGCAGTGGCGTCTGCTGGGTGTGGACCTGGGGGAGAACTCTTTTGTATGGAGTCGTGAAACGGCCTTAAAGTGGGCTGGTCGCAATAGGTAGCTCCGTACCTGTTGTATTATTGGACCACGACTACAACCATGAGTGACCTCACAGGGTAAGAGGGATGACCCCTCACGGCTTAAATATGAGGACGTTTTGTTGTACAAGATATTTGGAATGACATTGCAGTAATAATTTAAGACCGGTTGTATCTATGCAAATTGATGGAAAAAAATAGGACCATAAAATAAGTCAGCAATCTTGCAGAAGTTTCGGCGGGTATTCATTCCGTTGAGAAAATAAACGCCTTTCGAAACCCTGGCTCAGGCGATATTTTCCTTTATCCCTTAAATGGCGTTTCTAGCGAACTTGCCATAAATCGATGGTCAAATAACTGTTATTTTTCCTATTAAGCTAGTGGACGGATAAAAGTGCGGATAACACGATTCCAAACATTACCGATTATAAAACGATCCGTGTTCCTTTTATCGACTGGCCTGGAAAACATGGGAGGATATTTTCCTCTCTCTCTCTCTCTCTCTCTCTCTCTCTCTCTCTCTCTCTCTCTCTNTCTCTCCCTCCTTCAGCTCCCCCCTCCCTCCCCCCAACTTCCTCCTCTCTATATCTTTCTGGCCCCCCAAATTCCACAAAACCGTGGTCGATCAATCCAGCCGCTGAGTTTGATTGGACCTGAACCTAGACAAAGTGTCTTCCAAACAAGACTTCTCACTTAGCTCTTTTAGAGACCCCCGGACATTAGGTGATAGAGGACCTACCGTTTCTACCCTGATTTACTTACTCTGAACGAACGAAACCAAAAGATATAATAACTTACCACCGAAGCCATAAAAGAGGCCAAAGGAGGTCAAATCTACTATCATAATTCCGGGTTGGCCCGATAAAATTGGTCTTATTATGTACCTGCTGACCTTATTAAGGGTAGGTATGTAGATAAATTGTGATTAAAATGGGTGATGTTAGTTATTGATGGACTAGTGCTGTAAGTGGGAGGTCATCATCAAGCTGGTCACAATCCTCCAGAAAGCCTGATTAAGGTGGTCTGGAATATAATCCCTGGGCTAGGTGTTAATCCGGCAATCGGCACGGGCTAATTCGTCACGTGCAGCCTTTTATTTGGGGCTGAAATATGGCTGGAGGCGACTGCACGTCAGGCAACCTTTATTACATCAACCGCCGTCAATTTGGAGGGACAATGTTTGTTGGCACATGCAAAACACACGGCCACCAGAAATGGCTCACTTCCGTCGCTTTTATGATGACTTTTTTGTGTAGGCTACATATGGATGTACCAAAAGTTACTAAAGACCATTTTGACTAAGCTTTAAATTCGGTCCATATTTTGATTGAGCATGGATTTAATTTTGTATAATTATAGAGTTAACCGAAGAGTGGAATCCACACTACAACACTTTTCTCGGAGATGTCATGCAATATTGTATACACTCTTAACCATTTACCTTCTCTAGAGAGGGTAAGAAAATGGCCATTTTTTTACCTTACATTGTAGGGTAAATATTCTTGGGTAAATTGATTCTAAGGTAAATTTTGCATGTATGACCTTAGAAAATAGAGGGTAAAAAGGGCCTAGAGAAGGTAAATGGTTAAGAGTGTACAATATGTTAGTACCACTGACTACCCAATTACGCTTCTAACGCGAGTAAAATATTATTACTATGCAGGTCCTACCATAACGGGCACAAGGTAATCGTGCCCTGTCTTGCCAGGACAAGGTAGTATTTTACATACCGGCACCCTATTTTCTGAGTCGGGATTATCCATGCAGTGTATACGGGGCAATAAAAATGTCCGTCTTTTCCTGCACTGCATAATGTATGAGGTGCTTTAGGCCTACTAAACAAATTTTCATGACAAATGGGACGTGTATTTCTTAGCGGAAGAGTTACTTTCAAATATATTGTAGTTTCACTTTGTTGGAAGTTGCGTCTGTATATGAGTTGAAATTAAAATTAAAGTTTTGTTCAATAAAAACATAGGATTTAATGAGATTGGAAGTGTAGTGTGCAGTAGTGTAATAAGTAATGCATTGCATGCAATGCAAGGGGTCGCGATTGTGCATTGATATATGCAAGCTGTATTCTGTAGACTATGAAGATACTATAGGCTACTTGGTTGGGTGCCTAGAGTACTCATGTGACGTCTTTGTAACATTCGTGGCTCTGACGATTATTCACGGTGGCCGTAAAGGTGTCGGCTGAACTAATCTGGTGCAGTTCCATGCACGTGACGTCATTCACTTGCATGTATGGGGCGTCTTTAAATGTCACAGGTACCTGCACGTTTTAAAGGCACCCATTCACTATTTTGTCATATTTGTCACACTTTTTTTTCTGAATAGAACAGTCAGAGTGACAAGGTCCATTGGATTTTCTTCCCCTAAGCGGAAATTATGTAGGTTAATAATTTACACGCCATCGTATCGACATTCACGATTTAATTACTAAACCCAAATGTACCGTATATAGGCTACCCGCATATGCTGTTACAATAACAATAAAATTAACAACAAATTTCATGCCAGTTCTCAGTTAATCAAACTGAAAGATTACAGTGTAGTTGATACCAGTTGGTAGACCTGTGACTGTTCTGGAATTTCCGATGTTTTATCACAAAACATGCAAATCAGCTGATTTAATCAACTTGCCCTATATATTGCATTAGCCTCACATTCCTGTTTTACACCATCCCATTTCTCTCTGTACAGCCTTGCCTTTTTTTTTTTTTTTTTGTTGACGCAATATGTTGCCTATTCTCTACTCAGAGCTAGCGAAATAACCGGAGGAAAGTGGTACGTCACAATATTTTAACCCGAGTAAAACACGCAATTAACACCTCGCTTTGGATTGTGGGCTCATTGCCACTAGTGTAGTGCGGAGATAAAATGTTCCGGATACCGTGTCTAGAAAGGCGGTTCTTACCAGCGGAAATCTCGCAAACACTCGCCTCTAACGCATGACCTTCAAGTGTGGCGTACGCGACGTAAAATCGTCACGTTTTGAACGTTTTATCTCATCAAAAAAATTATAATTCAGCTGCACAGGTACACATGTACACATTTCGTCCATAGAGTAGTACCATTCTTTATGAGAGGTACTGTACCACGCCCATCGCAAAACAGGCCTGCTGCATAATCTGAGTGCACCATTGGCTAACCACGTGAATATGACTCGACCATAAAGGCTCCAATCCCTGCAAAATATCTGTAATGCGAAAAGCATTGCACAATTACAGCTCATCTGCTGGCTTCACAATTTGATACCGGATTGGTTTGTTGTGAATGTCAGTCGATATTTAATATCTCCCCCCCCCCNCCCCCTATCCCCCCCTATCCCCCCCCCCCCTAAAAATAATTATTGTGAGCGACAGTTTTTGGGCGGGGAAAGTGCCGGGAGTAGATCATAAGTGTGCAGCAAAATAATCAGACTAATCACATGCATCTGGCACTGACAAATGCACGCGGTTTGCATTCCGGTTATTACTGTGATTATTATCCTATCGGGGGACTTCGTGCAGGTGTCCTGGTCCGCTGCAATTTAATGCCTGTGTGCAGCATGCAAGTGCATGCGCTTTTTGCATGCGTGCTTGAATAGATCTATGCTGGTTTCAACTCGCAATCCATATGTCCCTGCAAAAAGTAGTGTTGTGCAAGCTCATTAGGCGCCTGGTGGATTTAAAGAGGACCGATGACGCACTTTTCATCGTTACAGAAAGTGTATAGACCAGAAGGTTAATTGTTATACATTACTTGTACGTACATATAAGCCGATTACTACTCTTGACTAAATGCTATGAAATCCTATATCGCGGGTGGTTGAATATTATGGGAAGTGGTTGCACCATCTGACATTTAAACAGTATACTGCAGAATATTATCCGATGTTTTTATCAGCCTGGCATCGAATGAATTTAACCACATGCCGCAAGGCCTACAGTAACCTAATGCGATTACGGAATTTGTGATGGTTGGCCATTTTGCTGTTTGTGAAGGTTTGGCGAAACGTTAACTAAACTTAGTGTGAAGAAAACCTAATCATTCTCTCGCAGTCAGCTTTAATAACCTTGCAACAGGTGGGGCGTGACGGTTTTAAAGAGCATGTTTTTTTTGTATAACAAACAAGCACATAAACATGTCTTGTTACAGGGCTTATAATGTGCTGGGAATATTACTGTACTAGATATCAGGGATATTTTGATAGTCGTTTTCTAAAATGTATTTTTTCCCTTAAATGCGGAATACTGGCTGTCGCAAAAATATCAAAATCCAGAAAACTGGGACATTTGGTCCCTAAGATCTGTTTTCCAGTCACGTATCGGCACTGGCTGATGAAAATAAGAGATTCTTCGTGGAATAAATTGTTCCAGGCTAATATCGTTATACTCCGGTACAATTGTGTTTTTAGTGATGCGTAATTTATTGATATTTTTGAAACCACAGGTTTGCCATTCCAGACCAAAAAATGGCGTAATGAGACGCTACCTTGTGATGTCATGTGAATTGCAGGTGACAGATGCAAATATAGAGAGTACATAAAATACAACATCTTGAAATGTCATAACTGCAGAGAAGACCGTATAACTGGTCTATTATACTTTTTCGCAGAATAAGTATGGACTCTACCATACAATGATACATTAATATATTAACTGTGTATAATAAATAAAAACATCTCTATAAATGCATAATTATTAAGTTGCACTTTTCTCAACGGATATGCAAGATAGTTTTTATAGTAACATTTTCATAACTTGGATCCTTTCTGAAATGGTCTAGTAATATTATTTTATGATTAGTCTAATGTGTAGTATCATAATAAAATTGTTATTGATTGCCCCATGATATGCTCGTGACCTCTCAGGGGATTTCGCTTAAACTCCTGACTTTATTAATTGACTAATCTACTAAAGAATTTTGATTGTGGAAGAAAACAGGAGGACACTGATAAGCACAATCGCAAGCGGAACCCATAGAACCTCTTTCTACATTAGAAAATATGTCTTCTTCGGATCAGGGATCGCCACGAGGTTGTGGCGACTCAGAGGTTGTGGTTCTAACTACTACAGTACTACACCTCCACGATGTCCCACGTATAGCCATTTACAGACTATTTACAGTCTAATTATATTAAGCACAGTGTAAGAAATGTTTAAAATGTACGATAACAATCAGTGCAAGAATTAAATTCGGTATAATGTTGTTCAGCAATTTTATATTCTACTTTTGTGGCATTATTTTGAATATTGCTCTAAATTTATCTCATTAATAACATTCTTGAAACCTGATGTAATGCGGATTCCATTTGTAATTATTGTTCGCGAAAGTCAGTAGTCTTATTATAGCTTGCATAATAATTGTATCTAATTTGTTTTGTATTTTTGTTGCCGTAATTATAAGGTATTACATTTCAAATAATAATAAAGATGACATCTTACAAGTTAGTACTCATGATAAAGAAGACTTTAGTGTATGAGCCTAAATCTAACTTCTCGTAATTTAATTATCGTCCACTGATGACTTTTGACTCTCTGACAATCACTATGGGTTTGCCAATATTGTCATAATCAAAGCTGACAAGCTTAATTGCATGAATTTTGAAGGCGGCTTTTTCGATACTACTAACGGGCATTATTTCATTATTTTAATGGACATACACGGTGTTGGAAGTTGTTTTTAGTGCCCTTGATCCCAACAACATATTATATCGTTTTCACAGAAACATTTCGATTGCAACGCAACGGTTCAATCGGTAATATTCAGAATAAAAATTGACCACAACGTTCGACAGTACACGATAATATTGTTGAGTAGCGTAGAAATCCCAGTTTATGGTGTTTTCAAGGGCACATTGTCGCCTGAAGGGCATTGCTAACGTGAATGCCTCCAGGAATGGTAATTATTCTTACTTGCATGGTGGATAGCAATAAACCTTGTCAAAAATCGAGAAAAACTGCAACACATAATTACAGTCAGCAGCTCCCCTTTGTTGAACGCATCTATGATATGAACAAGCAGCTCTCTCTTGAAAGGAGCAAATATTTATCAAAACCCCATAGTCTTGGCACAGTGTTTCAGCGAAACGTCATACCATCGTCGCGGTGACATGAAGGCCTCCTGATATGCACTTGGAGCTAGTAATGCCAACTGGAATAGCAAATGGGTAGGTGTTGAGGACACGCATGATGGCCAAGACAAGCACATAGCTTCCTTATCGTCCTACTTGAAGGGGGGTAAAAATTGTCGGCGAGAAAGGCAGTCCAATGAATAATGAATCACCTTTTCATCCCCACCTACCCACCCCCAAGTCATTTTAATGACAAACCCAGCGTGTTGCCTTGGGGCACGCTCCACTGTGCTCTTTTACATAATTAACTTTCCGCGCTGGCTTTTATTGTACGGGGTTGGAGGGGTAGGGTGCCCTGGAAAAGCTCGTTGTAGCTGCCAAGAAGGACTCCCTCCCACATGATTATTAGTATGCGGGGGACTTTGCCCAATATCTGGAATTTGGCCTCCACCCACTACTTGATGAGCAAATGTGACAACACTGCTAATTAGTCCCTCTACCGGACATCTTTCCTCTCGCCAGTCTTCCAAAAGAATAATATATTAGTTGAACAAACCATAGATTCAAGCCATGCGTCTGGCGCCCAAAAATGGCGGCATCTCAACAATGCTGGGTTGACAAGGCCGTTTTTGGCGTCCATTCCGTGTGACTCGAGCGGCGCAATAAGTGCGCGGGGAAATGTGAAGGGAAAATTAGTTGTGCAGTAATTGGGTGGGAGAAAGTGAGTTGTCGGCGACAGCTTCATTACGTCCACCTCCAGGCAGCTTATCCCGGGGCTCGCCGAAAAATCGTTCACTTATCAGCCGGAAGACGTCGCTCAACCCTGCGGTCAAACGGGTGGGGTCTGCAATCCGGTCTATGGCCAGTATTTGCAAGGGGTGTGACGTCTGAACTCGGATTGAAGTACATTAGCGAGGCCTCTCAGGTGTTGGGTCGGCCAATTGAATTAGGAGCAAGCGACCCCCATTAACATAAATATATTAAAAGCAATTGGGGTAAATTGTTGGGTGCTGTCAGGCGCCTTGGGAGTCCTGCTGACGTACTGCTCGCTACCATTTCCCCGCGACCATTAATATGAGTTAGGACTAATCCGATTTGGCCTAACTCCCAAGCTGATTCGCGCAGAGGACGAAAGGATAGATAGCTAGATAGCTAGTTAGGGGCTAGGGGAGCCCTGCTTGCTGCCTTTCCATCTGCTCCAGAGTGACTACATGCTTTATTGCATGGGGGGGGAAGTAGGTAACTAGGTGACCTTTCAGTGGATCTCTGCCCAAGAGATGACAAGTGGTGGTGGACACACTGAAATTCTGACCTGATAAAGAGGTACCATCTGGTTCAAATATGGCCACTTTATCATGGTCTTCGCGCGCGTGAACCTCCTTAACGTGGGGTCTGTGCGAAGGGTTGCTTCAAGACCAGGATAAAGTGGCCATATTTGAACCCCATAGTACATTTTGAAACATTTTGTTCCAACAAAACTAGTCATGCCAGTAAAAGATTCCCAGGGTACGTTAGGTCTTAATTTTTTGACATGTATCACAGTCATCATCAAAATGTCCCAGTTTACTTAAAAATTACTGTAATCACTGCTAGTAATTTGCGAGCCTTTCCTAAGAATACGAGTTCTGATCCACAAATCACGTCCTTTGGGTTGGCGACGTCACAAGTTGCACAGCATCCGGTTCATTTTTGGGGACATCGCAATTTTTTGTCCAAGGGCGGTTAGAAACACCCACAAAAGATAAAAACACGGTAGAACCTGATGAGATATACCAGTTGGGTCGAAATAGTCCCAAGTGAATACTAGGGCGAGTTTGGAAGAGGAAGGTTTTTTTTTCTTCTTCTTTTTTTGAGGGGGTCGCATTGTGCCGGGAAGACTCCTTCCGAGGAGGAACCTGTTCCTCTCCTCCTCCTTTTGATTCATTAATCAGGCAATTTTGGAAGGCGGCCATTTTCCTCTTTGTGCCCGTAGATTTACTGCCAGCGACTCTAATCTTCCCGGCCTTTCCCTGTTGACTAGCGTGTTTTCAGCTTCTTCCCACTAATGGAGAACTGTAGGGGGTTCCTTCCTCCTTCTGCAGCCCCCCTTGCTGCCCCCTCTGCCCCCCCCCCACCCAACTTCTCCCAGACCCCCATCCTTCCCCTCTTCTCTCTTCCTTCTTTTTTTTCTTCCTCTCATTCGATTCTACTCTTCAGCTGAAACGCCCACCCTTATAGCAATGTTGCCAACACATTTCTTTCTCAAATTAAAAATACGACCACACTGCCTCAATTGTTGAGAAGGTCCTTTCCTACGTGGTAATCACATTTTATCAAACAATATTGGTTCAATTTCACCCAACAAAGTTGTAAGGTGCAGGCAATGTAGGTCATTATCAAAACCAGGCTACCTTAATTTGTCAAATGTGTGGTAGCCCAATTCCCAGGCTAAATTCGTATTTCTAATATATGGAACGTTTTCACCTCAGGTCCAACACCCATAGGAAAAGGTCACCTGGGCCGTGAAGAGACTAACTAAATTTGAAATTCATGTTTTTTTGAAGTGTTCTACCGGAAGAAGGTAGCCTGGTTTTAATAATGACCCACAAAGAGTTTTCTAGGCTATATTTATTTATTTATTTGTTTAATTAACCCCGTGATAGGGCGGAGCCCTTTTAGGGGGCAAGGGGGAGGTTCCCGAGGGAGGGCTGTGTAATAATAGTCATTTCTGACTTTCTGAAATACACCAGACCTTTTCTCCTGGCCCTGGGCAGAGTAGGGAGTGCAATTCTTCCCCGGCATGTCGGGTGAAAAGCGGAAAAAGACCCGGACAAGCAGAGGTGACGGGGACGAGATTTGAACCCCGGCCTGCCACTTGGCTGGCCAGTGGCGTAACCACCAGACCACCAAGCCTCTCTTTCTAGGCTATACAATGTTAATACCAATGACATTTCTACAACAAAATGAATGTATAAGCTCGTATTCTGTAAGGTATGAATGATTATAATTAGGATAAAAGCCTGGTGTATTATAGGGTGGCAGGCACGTGTTGCAGTGGAACGCGACTTATCGATTGTTAGCAGCCCTCACCAAATGCTCAAAAGCCATATTTCTGATACCAATCGACAACGATCGATTTCCAATAGCCGCCTCTTCCGATAACGAAGTCCGCCCAATGCCAGTCAGATTGGGGATTTGAAGGCGTCTGGTTGCGGTCTGTTTGGGGAGAATAGGGAAGGGAGGGAGGAAGAGAGGGGGAAGGGAGGCGAGGGAGCAGGGACCTCTGATTACATTCCCTCCTCCGCATTCAATTGCACACGGATATGGGGAATTATAGGTCTGCGAGAGGCAAAGGTACAAGCAGTGTCGCCAGCAACAAAGAGCCTGCATTTGCCAAAAACAAGGTATAATGTATGCTGTTTGCTAAGAGAGATTCCTGTAAGCAACTACCTGATTATAATTTAACAAAGAAAATTATTAAGCAAGTACTCTTAAACTACTCTTGTTTTAGTATGCCTAAAGGTGATATTAGGTAGTGTAATATACATGAGTAAGCCTGAAAGCTAAGATGGGGTAATTGAAAATATTCGACTCAACAAGCGCATAATTAAAGTACATGACCTGAATGGGTGTAACGCAATTTCATATAATTTTGGGGCTAGAGATATTTGAGATGGCGTGGCTATAAACAGGCAATTATGTGACAGGCAAGGGAGCTTGTTGGTGGACTGAGCTCGTTCCCATGTTAAAGTGAGTTTGCATTACGCGGATTCGCATTACTCGGCGTTTTCCAGGAACGCAACCCCGGCGCTATAGGGAGTAGGGGACGGAGGGATAGGGAGGGAGGGAGACGAAACGAGTGACGCCCACGGGGAGATTCGCCCCATAATTCCTCATGCCCTACGGCCTACACTTGGAAACAGTTTCAAACTGTCGCCGTCCTTTCAAAAATATAAATGTACCAGATTGCTTTTTTGGGCCCTAAAAGTAGGATAAACCGCATATGAATACTCTTTGGTCTACAGTGCGGAAAACGAAACGGCTATCTGACGTCATCAAGGTTTCCATGGAAATATGAGTAAACAGTATCAACAATGTAAGAAACGATGACGTCAGATCGTCGTTTGGTTTTCTGCACTTTAGTCGCCAGTGTAATCAGGGTATACTGTACTAGATCCGAATCAGGTTTATCCTCTCTCAGGGTGGGGTCGGATCAGGTGGAGAGCGGTGGTAACTATTTTGAAGCTTCTGAAACGTGAATCATACTGAAGAAGCACACTTAAATTATATGAAAAATTCCAATGCAATTTACAATTCAAAGGGTACAAACCTTTTTCCGCCTTCTTGAAGAGTGTAGGGGCCTGGCAGTCATATAATGAGCCCACCGGCAGCGAGTTGGCTAAGTTAGAAAGTGGCGTCAAGATAATAACATCTGGAGTGAGTATATGTGTCATCAAAGCGAAGTAATTGTGACTTGGGCTGATCGTTTATGTGAAAGCAAGTAGCAGTTATGATCCTTCCTTTGGCGCACAAGCAGGGGTGCGTGAGTGGGAGGAGGAGTGGCAATAATGGCCGAGGCCGTTATAGACCAGCAGCACAGCAGAGCCCAGGCGAGAATGATTAGAAGCCTTGCCGCAATAGCAATCTGAACTGGGAATCTAAATGGCCGAGGGTTAGCAGCTCTCGGCCGCAGGGAAGTGAGTAAATTTGGGTAGTCCGCAGCTGGCATTTTCTCCCTTTCCGATAATTTACCCCTTCTGCGAAATAACATGTGCAGGATAATCCCTGTGGGCCTGGCCCCCAGGATTCCCTAGTGTCAGCTCAAGTCGAGATATACGGTTCTCCTTTGTGCTATTCATTGCTAGCTGGCACAGGTGAAAGAGAGTGAGAGCTAGCCGAAGCAAGAAAGGAGCATATACTGGTATACATAAGGAATCTTAAGGGGGGTTCCATGGATGGCAGCAGCAGCAGGAAGTACAGTATTCTTGTCAGGTGGAGTCTGGGTGAGGTCCATCTTGATGGAAGGACGGAAATCTCGCTTGGGAATAGAAATTTACCCAGGCTGAAAAATTGGTTTCCCGAATGAGAACAGCCTGGGAACGGTTTGGTGGTGTGGCGCTGCTTAGCATACTAACTTCCCGCTTCTCCTCTCTTCTCTTCATCATGTCCAAATGCGTGTTGCTGCGCCCAACGCTGAATATAAATCGTCCGAAATGAATACTTCATGTTGAATATTGTACTTAGGTCGGCCTGATGAATGACCATGTGTAGGCATAGATCTTAGGCGTGCCAGAAGAATGCTGTCATGACACGGACAATATTTTCACGTGTGTGGCAAACATTTTTTAAACTTATTTTCTGCACCAGTTTTGGATCAGTATTGGACTCCCTGCAATATGACACCATCAAGAGTTTCATATTATTTAAATGCGTATTGCATTACTATTGTACTGTGCACATTGTGCTACAGAGCATCTATTGCATGCAAATGAATTAATGGAAATTATCTTTTTTTACGGTTCTTGATCACGGATAAATGACACTGTAACAGCACTGTAACCTATTCAGCACAAAAGGGATGTTTTGGGTAACATTCCTATTAGTTACTGTACGGACAGCTGATTGAAGTTCCTGTCGCTCACAGCGGTGTGTAATTCAGGACTGCTCACTTTGAACGCGAATTCGACTTGTACGGTATGACATCCAGCATTGACAAAAGGACAACCGAGTGTGATAAATCGTTGTAAATAATATCCTTAGCTCAGGTGGCAGTAGCAAGATCAGAATATCGAGGCAGATACTGTACACACATGCATAGCTGCAGTAAATGTGAGCGATTTGACGAGTGAAATCTTCGCCGAGGCTAAGTAACCCAAGTAACCAATTTGAGGCGAAAATCGATTTCAGCGAAGATTTCGCTCGTCAAATCACTCACATGTAAACGCACCTTAATGAATAGCTTGAATACACACCCAACCTTCCTGTCATGCTCCACGGAAACAAAGATGAAGCTTGGCTGATGTTAGGCATATCACCTCTGCTAACTCCGCAATCCAGCCGGCCCTTGAGAAAGGTCAATCTCCACAAGCGAGTAAGGTTGGAGCAGCTCACGCCTTATGGCTGGAAGAACATGTCCAGTCGGAGATAGATTCGAGGCGACAACGTCAGCCTGCGTTTGAAACCCACTTCCCGGACTAAGATGAATGAATCGCTGTTTCCCCACTTGGGCTCTCTCTTTAAACGTGACGGGACGGATCAATTGGAGAGATTTAAGTAGGCTTATGGAGGTGGAGGTGTGTGCGTGATAGTCGCAGTCTCAGTCTGCTATCTCTGATGAGGAAGAGGTGGAGGAGGCCTAATAGTCACTTCTGAGTCGCGAAGGAAACAAACCAACTGAACAAACATGAGGGGAAGGGCAAATAGACGGTTGGGGGAAGCGGGGGCCGTGTTACTAGGTTGCAGTTGAAGTGGAGGCGGGACTTGCTGTTAGTTAAGCTCTGGTGCATTCTAATGTTGTTTGCCCACCAATTTGGCCGCTAGATTGCCCCTCAAATAGGTGCTATCGATATACTGGTTAGGCCAAGGATCTCAGCAGGATTTAACGCCGAGCCTCCCCCCCCCCCCTTCAATTTTCACCTGATTCGGTGCTCAGCCTGGATTCGGCTCGCATGACACCACCAGCGGTACACCCCGACACTCCACGGCTCCGCACCATACTAATCCTAACGGTCAAAGGTGTATAGGTGTGATATAGTATACTAAATCACACCTATACACCTTTGACCGTTAGGTCCCAAAATCTTTTCATGGGCCTATATAGTCGAGTTACCAGACGCAAATGGAACACGAAATTTTTCCCATTGGCATCTGTACATTTCTCCGGGATAGCTATATGCATATGCACCTGATGGCTGACTCCTTTTTTCTTGGATAGTACTTAGTCTCCACAATGGTTCCATATTATATCATTGTGCATCACATGCTTTTTCCTCACCTTGAAGTCACGTTTGAAAGAAGCCTTTACTGTAATGCAAGGGACGGGCTTTTCGTACCATCCCTATCCTATGAAATGAGAATTAAGGACTCCCTCCCATCTCCCCTGCCTTTTTCCTCCCCCCCCCCCAAAAAAAAGGCCTTACTGTAATGTGACAAGAGGGAAATGAAGTGTGACAGAGTCAGTTTCATTCGGCGAATAAATCAGAGGAGTGTGTCTCTCTGCCTCTGTGCAGCAAGCTTGGTGGTTTTGCAAGAAAGCCTCGAAGGAGAAGGAATATCGACCCGTTTTAATACGTAATAGAATTTGAAAAAAAGTTGACTGCTCCTTATCAACGAGGACACGATGCGAAAAAAAAGTGAAGGGAGAGATGTGCCATTGGCAGCGGATGGAATTCGCTGCCGAATCACTCGTCACGCTTAATTTCCCGTCTAATTTGGATAATCGCTTCATTGCTTGCTGTTCCCTTCCTCAGCTGTAATGACTGCTGGGACGTCACCCTCTTGTCTTTCCATTTTTGAAATTATTTTTTTGTGTGTTCCATTTTTGGCCTCCACACCTTGTCTCGTCGTTCACCGTTCATTTACCTGCTTGTTTGCAACCGGTTGCCTGGTAACATGTACTGGGTCGAGCGTAGTTAGCGCGCCCAAATATGTCTAGTCTGATTGAACTGGAGTGAAACCCGGCATGCACAAATGAGTGTTCAAGAGACTCCTGCTTCCGGTCAGGCGCACAGTTATTGGCTACCATTATCGAGTGATGAAGCCCCCACTAGTACCTTCCTATAGCCGCGAAATTAATCTGTTTCCCGGGAACGTCCTGTCCAAAAATGATGCCAATGTTGCTGTCATCAGCCAATCGACAGGTTTCCTCTTCCCGGCACGTTGTGTTAACAATGTGGTCCATTGTGAGCTATGCCTCTGCAGGAGGATGGAAGGGGTGTCCGGGTGTGACTACAGGCAGAAAAACGGATTGGTGTTTGATTTGGTGAACCAGCGATATTTGTATCGAGTTCCTGTCATCAGATATTTAGTGGGGCAGCTTTGATGCGAGGCTTGATTGACGGTGCAAATAATTTTGCGGGACTCGCCAACCAAGTGTCAGACGGCATTAATGATCTGCCGCTACCACCCGACAAATATATGCATTTGTAGATATTCGCCTTGACAGATTAGCACCGTTTCAACCCCCACCACATTTTACATGCAAGGAAAAACCAGGTGCGCGAGACAACGCGGTTCTAAACCCGACTGTAAATCACCGTCAGGGGACAGGTCAATATCGGAAGGCGGTGCAATGTGTACGTGTGCATGTGCAGGTTGCACTCGAGTAACCCCGTTCAGACCAGATAAGCGGTCATCGTTTTTCCAATTCTACACACACTCTGACCGAGTGTCCTTTGCACGGACGCGTGAGCCAAGAATATGATTGCTATTACTCTTATTGGGGGGGACTGGACGTGCCATGGGGGCTATAAGACAACTCTAGAGGGAGGGGTTTTTCCCTCTAGACTGCTGGTACTCCGTGGTCGCGCTCATTTGTCTAATGGCACTTCTCCGGAAAAATCTTTATTAGGCCTAATGGGCCCGACACTTTTATGAAGCCTGGTTTATGCTGTCGATCGAATCGTCGATCTGCTTTCTCTCCCAAAGGGAATCATAGTAATGATGCATGTAGGTGTGGGCACAATTATAGCGAATCACTCAACCACTCTACTACAGGTGCTTTCTAGGTTGAGAAAACTTTGTACAAATTTTTTTCCAGAGGTCTCTGCGTGAAGTCGCCATTGCGTGTCCTGTGCATAATGGTCAAGCGTCCCATGTTATTGGGTGTCCGCTTCCGTGGTTGTGAGGAGCTGGCAGGGAACCAATAAGAAAGTCACCAACCCTGGCTTTATGATTGGTTCATCCAGATGAAGAAGAAGAAAAAAAAAGTGCCACCAACTGGGAAACTTTGACATGGTCTGAAAAAATTGTAGCATGCAACTTATTGTTACTTGAGATGGGACAATGCAACGACCTGCTAATCCGGCTGTACACTATGTAGACATATCATGCGATACATGCCAGTGGAAAGATATCCTGTTCGACCTGTGCTCATCATTCACAACTTTATGTGTTTACACGGAAGCCCTAGATTCTCAGGTTTGAAAAGCAGAGTTTCCCAGGCTGCCCCACCAATGAAAACACGGAATTGGGAGAAATCCCACAAATTCTGCCAGGAAATTCAACTTTCCGTACAAATAACCTATCCCAGGTTCAATTTACCAGAATCATGTCCCCATTTTAATACGACGTATATAGGCTTATGAATCGTTTTGTATAGGCCTACTCTAATGAATCCAACTACTACTACTACTACTACTACTACTACTACTACTACTACTACTACTACTACTACTACTACTACTACTACTTATTATTATTATTATTATTATTATTATTATTATTATTATTATTATTATTATTATTATTATTATTATGCATAACTTGTTAGGTCGGGTGATAGAGTAAGGCGAGAGAATTAGGTAGGTCCCGGAAGGAAATAAAGGTGGGAGCCATTAGTCCAAATATGGACATGATCATTAGCTGTGTGATTACTACTGTAAATCGTTCATAATGAGTTGAGTTTGTTATGTTAGTTGCGCCGTAAGTTTCGGTTGATTGCAAGCGTGAAGTTCAGGTGGGTGGGAAATCCGCGTTGAGAGTACAGGAAGCTGCGGCAATCTGCAGGTTGAGGGCAATAAATCGGCAAATTCAGGAGAAGCCCCCTCCAAGTGAGGCGTATCCAAGAGACGGGGAAATATGTGGCAGCAAAGCCCGGATAATTACATCCGGATTGTGGACGAGTCCTTCTGATCGCAGGCAATTCCTGACGCTGATCAGGAGACCGTGGGAGTTAATTCATCCGGAACTATGCGGTCGAGCTTCCGGGAGGGGACTCGAAATTGTGCCCAAAGCAAATCTCAACACAGGATTTGCCTCCGTACTAACTTACCCCCTCTCTAAATAAGTTATGTCTCTGAGGGGGGTAGGGGAAGGGTCATGGCCATTTCACTTTTTCGTAATTTAAACAGGGGGTGCTAGTAATTTTTAAGCACTTTGCCATCTGATCAATTCTCATAAGCTCGGCTTCATTCCCTCCGACCAATCCTCGGTTTGCCTCTCTAATAGAAATATATCGTCCTGTTCAATTAACGTCAAAACAAACCCGTTAACTGGAAAGGGAAGTTGCGCGAAAAAGGCAATTCAAGTGGTTTAAAAGGCCATTTTGTCTTGATCAGCGCAATTAGGCTCCAAGTTCCGCAAATAGTTTGCAGAACTAATTACTGCGCCTACCGCCAAACCGAGGCCTTGTTCCGCAAAGTGTCTATATACATATATCGACTCCGGAAAATGACTTTTCTGCCCTTTTTGGACAATTTCCCTTCCTCTGCTTATGCGCTGCGGGTTGCGTCACAGCCTGACCGTTTCTCTGTATGCTCAACCCTGGACCGTTATTCTGCAGGCTCAGCCCTCGACCGTTATTCTGCAGGTTCAGCCCCTCGACCGTTATTCTACAGGCTCAGCCCCTCGACCGTTATTCTGCAGGTTCAGCCCTCGACCGTTTCTCTGCTGGCTCATCCCCCGACCGTTGAAGAGCCCGGATTGTGCCGGCTATGGCCTTAATCAATCAGACTTGTTAGTGTCCTGGTGTAAACAAGAGCTGCCGTGCAATATCGAGCCCATTGGAATCAGACGGGCATGACTTTTCATGGGCTCCAGTCATTATTCCGATGAGTGATGAGCGTTTCAGCATGGCGTGAAGCTGGTGTGGCACTTCAATTCAAGGGTTAGGTTGCAAAAAGGGGTCAATATAAATTGCTGGACCGCTCGGAAACTCCAGAATAATTGAACATTGCGTGAGATAACCGTCTTTTCTTGCGGGTTAGGCTGCACGAATTTACAAAACCCGGGGAACATAACGTAATAAGACAGTGCGTTTGAAGTGAATCGCTGCCGTGACTTTTTTTTTGAACTCTGAAAGGGGGGTGGTAGAGGGGAAAAACATGGCGGAGGCGTGGCGGTCCTAGAGAAGTGTTTCGGCAACGTTGTGCTTGCTCACGAACGACTTGGGGAGTTTCAGTTGAGCTGGTGGCCACCCGTCCAAAAATGCTCCCCTCCCAATTTTGCACCTACGGGGTGAAGCGCCCCCTTTGATGTCGACGCTCCCAAACTCCCTCCCGCTCCTCTCCTCCACCTCCCTCTAAAAGCTAATTTCTGGCGCAACGAGCTCTGTCGGCTTGTGACAAGGCCATTAATTGACACGTCAACCTCATGTTGTCGCGACCGCATCCGAAATTTCCCTCCCCACTCATCTGCTGGCTCCTCCACCCCCTTCATTCACCCTCACTTCCCTCTCCGAGTCCTTCTCACCTGCACGTCGTTTTACACTGCCCATCAGGTACTTCACATCTCATTTTTAGGACCACTGCTCCCATCAGATGGTACCGTATCATCTGACTCCAAATATTCATGCAACAACGACAACAATAATAATTGTGAGAATACTGTAGTAATAATTATTCACCGAAGTCCCGAAGCAGTTTGGAGGTGGGGATATGGCGTCCGACTGCTAATCGGGAGGTCCTGGGATCAAATCCCGGGGCCGGAAACTCTGACCGTGGTTTTCTGTGGTTTCCCACGGTCCTTCCTGGAAAATTCCGGAGTTGTTTCCGTAATTAATAGGCCACAGCCGCTTCCTTCCGTCCCTATCCTATCCCAAAGAGCGCAGTAAAAATGAAAGCGAAGAGTTCCAGGCAAAACAAACTTCCCCCCTAAAGAGCCGATGGCTGATAACGCGGGTATGAATTATTTTTATAATTATTTTTATAATTATAATTATTAACCAATACGTCAATTAGGGTGAGATTGTGCCAGCGGATTTTTGAACAACAGGGACCTCTACCGCGAATTTTACTCGTAATTACCAACTTTGACCATCAAGGCCATTTCACAAAAAAATGTCGCGCGGCAAACGGCGCGACTTGCGGCAAATTTTTTATTTATATTTATTATTGCCAATTGTTGGCAATAATAAATATAAATAAAAAATTTGCCGCAAGTCGCGCCGTTTGCCGCGCGCCCTTTTTTTTGTGAAATGGCCTTCATACAATGTAGTAAAACATGCCTAAATTCGCTTGCTGCCAGTAGGGTGCACTGTTGTCCAAAAAGGCGCAGGCACAATCTCACCCCATCTGGCACAATCTCACCGCAATTGATAGCATGTCCTGCATGTCAATGCCTTTCCTGATAGTGTTTTTTGGAGTAAAATTGCCATATGGTAATGTAGTTTTTGTATCTAAAGTACTACTTACATTAAGTAGGGCAGTTCTTAATAAAAATTTTATGGGTTTCCTAACGATACTGAAGACATTATTTTGGGAGCGTTAAGTGGCGTCAGTTTAGCATTGGAAGGTCCAAGGAGGTTGGGTTTTGCACGAATGGCATCAAAGTAAAATGAAAGTTTGATTAGCAATTGCTCTTTGTTGAAGCGGGATAATTTGTACAGATAAAATGAAAACCATTGTGGCACTCCAGGGAGAACGTCTGGGGCTGGCTTAACCGGCCGATTCAGGCAGAGCCTAAATCCAAGCAGTTTTTCGATCTGTTTTAAATTAAATATGTTTCCCCAGAGTGAATCTAGCTGCAATAAGCGGAAAGCGGGTTTTTGCGCCGATTCGATTTGGGAAATGTTATTTCCTATGCCAGAAAAAGAAAAAGAAAAGGAAGGGCAAAAAATTACGTTTCGGAAAATAATGTAGAAGAGCTAGTAATTCCCACGAGGATTGGCCAATTTTGGTGTCCAATTTTCCTTCCAGACTATTCAGAAACGAAGTAAGGCTCCAACCACTCAGCTGATTGCGTTTAGGAAGGAATCAAGCTGCGCTGTTTTCCAATCACTGCTGCATCTTTGGCGCCACTTTTCATTCCACCATCCCTGATGCTCCCACGACCCACCAACAGGTATACCCTACAGTACCGGTTCACTTTGCCCTTTTGCTCATACCAACGTCCATTCCACTATTTTTTTTCTGGGCTACGTTCAGGTCTGATATGGTTTAACTGTAATGCGTGCCGTGAATATTTGGAGCAGGATGAAAGAGCCTGGGAATACCGCGTACAAAAAAAAACATCGACGATGTATAGTGTAGTTTGATGCGGGTAGGATCCTTGTTGGTTCACTGGGGTCTTATGAATCACCGCACTATAGTAATCATCACTAAGCAACTAGGGATCAGGCAAGGTCTACGACACCGAAGAATAGACAGTGGATAACCCCGAGTTAACCACTCGAACACGGAAATCATCATTGAATCATACCTTGTCAAATACTGACGAGCATAAATTACAACGTTACTTGTGAGCAACTACTGGGTAAAAACACCTTATTATTTTAAGTAAAAAGTTAGTTCGATACTTGCATGCAATTAGGTTGCACGATAAAAATGTCTCGTGACTGTACAGTATATCGTAAGCACATTACTACCTAGTTCTTTTGCTATGCTGAATTAGGGTTACAAAGTAACACTGCATGTCAGGAAAAAGTAGTGTACCGTATGCGGAGATAGCAACTAACTAACCTCTTACAGTACAGCTGGTCTAAATATGGCGCCACCATGATTGTACTGTTGCGGGGAGGTGTAGATGGCCGAGATGGTAACGTCTCGGCTTGCTGAGTGAAAGACCCCGGGTTCGATCTCCGGCTGGGGAGTTTCCCTTTCACCAGCGTCGGGAGGGTCTCTGACCTGCACCTTGGAGGTGTCTGGAAACCTAACCTCCTGGGGAACAGCACATGACCCAAAGCATCCATGTTTCCTCCCCAAAAATCCCTATCCATTCCCAATGTCCCTGTTTCCTTGCACCGGAGAATGACGTTGAAAAATATATAGAAAACTGATGGTGGGATGCCACTCCCTATAGATCCCGTAAGGGACATCACGGGGTAAACATAATAATAATAATAATAATAATAATAATAATAATAATAATAATAATAATAATAATAATAATAATAGATTGTACTGTTGCATAGGTGTGATGGCTGCATAGTAATGTATCGACAAGTTGCATAGTGATGACAGTAAGTAAAGTGTTCTAAGTACTAGTTGAGCTACAGAACGGACTAGTTTTTCTTCGCTCCTCTTATTCCAGCCACCTACGTACGGACTGGGTTATTACAATTGGCGACAAAGGCGGGATCCGAACCCGCGCGGGCAAATCATGATCACCCAACAAGGATCGTCGCATCCTGGCTTGGATGCAACCCACTGCACAGATGTGTGTTGCTTATCTGACCACGCCCCTTATCTGCTTTGCTCGGCATCGGAGCCTCCTTAGCTGTCTTTGTGGACACACAATGCACACCTGTGCAATGGGTTGCATCCAAGCCAGAATAACCCGCGACAATCCTTGTTTGGGCCATATACAAGCCTATAGTAACATTTTTGACAACAATGTCAGTCCTAGCCTAAGACTATGAAGAGTCATTACACCACAAAAATTCGATATTAACCCGTTAATACATCATCTAATATACGGTATTCTACGAACACAACGTGACTTTGAAGTCAGAAGTGACATGATCAATGACAAACTTTTTTCTACACCAGCCAAAGACAGGTTTTAATTTCTGCTTTAATTGCAAGTCCAGCAGCATCTCTACTTTTCTTTACTCAAGTCCCTGTTCTCATTTCCGGGGAAATTCCGTCCACCCACAGTCGTGAAGTTCCTCCCCGCCCCCCCCCCCCCCCTCCAGCTTCCCCCTCATCCTTCCCCGCCACCCCCTACCCCCGTGTCTACTTTCCGGAGCCATTGTAGAGGAAATTGAAACTGAATGCCTGCTATATAAAAGGAAGAAGAAAAAGAAGATTAATGAGTACTTCGGCGTCTACGCCTTGTTTCATTTTTCTTAATTGTTTGGCTTCACTTCTTCCACACCCCTCTTCCTGCTCCGTATTCTCCAGTCGGTCGCCATCTTTAATTCCGGCTGCCCAAAAGCATTGGTGCGCACACTTGCCTTATTCAGCGATAAATTACTGAGGGATTAATCAACGCTCCTAACTTCGTTAAGTGACCTTCAGCGCTCTCTTCTATTATTCAACTCTCATCAGAAAGAAGCAAGAGTACAGTCATGAAAGCTGAAGATTTCATATAAAAAAAATTGTTTCTGCGACAATGTTGAAAAGTTGTTTTGAGCACCACCTAGCAGACTGTGTTAGAAACACCGTAACAGAAAATTTTGGAGACGAGGGGAAAACCTCTGCAAGCAGGGAATGGGCTTAGTTTGGGCTAATTTGCACAGAGTAGGCTGGCATAACGCACTAAGTCCACTATCAACTCATTACAGCCTGGCGCTTTATGAGGTTTACATGCCAAACTGACTTATGGCGGGATTTAAGGTTGCGCACCCAGGTCCGGAATTAGTTTTTGAGTATGGACTTTGACGCCACTGGATAAGTTAACATCAGTCTGATGTGGCTCAAATATTGGATAATAAGGTCTGGTGGTTTGTACTGTACTGTACAGACTTGCAAGCTCGTTAGTAGACCAACTGTTATTGCCACGATCCAGGTCAGACATGGGATTATTGTAAGTTATTGTTCAATAATTCCTAACAATAAATTTTTTACGCAATGAAAAAAAAATTGTTGAACTAATTAAAAACATTTAGATTGACTATATGCCATGGTTTCAATGCAATATAATTAGTCAGAATTACAGAACCGACAGCATAACTTCTCAAAAAAGGGATTAGGCGACCTCTCTCCCTCCATTCCACATCAGACACACTAAGCGATCTGATTGATGGAGCACATTATGCTCCACCAATCAGATCGGTTGGTACAGTGTGGTACAAGAGATGTGCTCTTTTGAAACCCTACCTTGTATGGCTTAACCACAAAGGTGGCAATATTTAGGACATGCCTAATTTTTTGAGAAGTTAGGATGTGGGTACTGCAAATTCATTCGACCAAATATATTTTTAAAAATGTACAGGTACCATTTCCAGCAAATATATGAGAAGGTCTGTGGTATGATCAAAAGTCCTCTGTACTACCGCATTGTTACGACACACTAACAAATAGTCTAATCACAGAAAAAGTCTCAGCCCTATGAGAACAGTTGTCATCAGGGTCTGTCAAACAAGCAAGCGTCACCATGAAAGATGTTTGGAGATCGGCCTTGACCATGTTGAGGGTCAAGAACAATCCGTGCAGAATCGATATCAGCGGTGGCCTGAGGGGAACAGTGGGGAGAGGCAGGGGGTGGCAGTGAGGCAAGGGGCGGGAGGGTAGAGGGTGAAAACGTGACCAGAAAGACTTGCACGACAGTCCTCCAACCTCCCGCGGCACGTTTCATTCCAGTAAACAGCTCCGAGAAAAAGGAGCATTATTCTTTCGCGTGCAAATGACGCCGAAGAGATGGGCGGGTGTAAAGATTTCCAAACTTCTCTCTGCTGGCGAGTGAGTGAGTGTCGTAACGCTAATCCATGGGCGCAACTCCCTTGTCAATCTTAATCTCTGCGCGACAGGCAGGAGGAAAAGGCTCCATCTTTTTTTTTTTTCATCAATCACGGGCGTGCTGATGGGCACCAATGAGATTCTTATTGGTCGCATGACGCTGTCAAAACTTGATGACACTTTTTCCTCACCTTAAGAAGTGATTTCGCGCTACTTTAGCCGCCCCAGATCTTCCCGCCTGCATCGCGCCAACTTTTCCAGACATATTCGCCTGACAGATTCTGATGGGGGGGGACGGATTATCCGGCTTGATTCATCGGACACCGCTTCGAAAGGGGAGAAACCATACATTTTTTTGGATACTGTATGTGATAGGTCCGTTTACACGAGACGGCGACTCATAGGAAGCGACAATCCAGACAGATCTTCACGCTGAGAGTTTTGCCAAGAGATGGCGTGGGTGTCGGGTGATAGACCCGGGTGGAGACTAGTTGTGTAGACAGTCGTGAGCCAGCCGGAGACGAGTCCAAGAAAAGACTAACCTAACCTAACCCTAACCTAACCCTAACCTAACCCTAACCTAACCTAACCTAACCTAACCTAACCTGGGGTTTAAATGCGAGAGGGCAAAGTAGAGTTGCCAGACGTAATATAGGCCATACCCACGTTAAAAAATCTACCTGGTATCTGTGCTTTTACTACGTGGTAAACAGGTTAAACATATGGGGCGAGGTGGCAGGGTAAAACCGACTTGGACAGCCTATATGTGTGCACACCTCTCAGAGTCTGGAGAGATGACATAGGGAGGTCAGACTTCACCGTTGTTGCTATCAGCGGTCAAAATATTTGTGAAAATCAGGCTTAACTTTGAGGAAAGACTGCACTTGGCATTTATCTGCAGTGCCTGCAGGTTGTTAAAAAAGTAACAAGGACTTGCCTGTCGTCGCTCCTGGCGACTGTAATAAGCGGATCAAGTTTTCCGGCAGAGTAAGACGAAGGATTACTTCCGCTTTTTTACCCTCAGTGCTTAGAGGCATTATTATTACATGGCTAACAAGGGAGAACAGGGTTTTTTAATACATAAAAAAATGCTTACAACGCTCACCGATTTTCTCTGAATGATCATTGTTAGTAGGGATGTTTCGAGCCAAATTAATAACGACACTGAGTCAACATTGGCTCGGGGGGAAAAAATTCACGGACCGTATTAGCATTTTGGTATATGGCCGCTGGAAAGTGAATTTTTGCCCGTGTTCAAACTAGCAGAAAGTTGAGACCATGGCCGGATTAACCCGATGTTACGGCCTGTGCATGAAATTCCAGCTGAAATTCTCTCTGCAAAACTTGTTGACCCTCGCATAGCTCTAACCGATGAATTCAATTTTGAATTCTGACGCTACTGCACATTATGTTACATATCATCTAATATCCCCTCCCATCTCTCTCATTCCTCATGCGATGAAAATGGTGGGGGCCTTATATGTTATTGTGAATTAGGTGCCTGTACATTTCCGCGGCAGTTAGGGAATTCTGGGAAAAGCGAATTCTATTCTGGCGGTTAATGGAGAGGCATTTATGACCACTAGTCACGAAGAATATTAGGGAAACCCAGTATCACGGCTGCGATAATCTTGTACCAGGCCTACTACAGTCTCAGCTCTTTAGCTCCAAATGTCTTAATCACACGAAAATCGCATCTTTTACCATTTACCACTTGAAATGACTGCAGTGACGTCCGGATATTTTTTGGAGGGGAGATATGCAGTATATATTGTTGTGGCAGTTTTTGGCAGGACTAGTTAGGATTGGATTTGTCGCCAAGGTGGAGGATAGGAGCCAAAGAGTGATGGAAAAAAAAGGCGACTTAGAGTCGTTGAAATGCGATTTTCTTTGCAGTTTGAAACTTTCCCGAGGACTTGGCGTCAGTTCCTGCCCCTCCCAAAAAACGAGAGAGAGAAAAAAAAAACCTGAAGTAAAGTTTTTGACTGCAATGGAAGAGATGTCACTTTTTCTGCCATAATTGATTCAGGATCAACTTGAGGCCGGGGGGGTCAACTTGTGACCTCCGAAATTAATTTCTGCCGGCAAAAAAACAAGCCGCTTGTAAACACGTCATTCCAAAGTCTGGCAAACAAAGGTTTTTTTTTTGCTTCTACTGAGCTCTGTTTTTTTACTCTCTTCTTCCATCTTACTTCTTGTAGCCTCCTTTATCTCACGCTCCCTCATTCTTCCCATCCTCTTCCCTACTCTGTCGAATTCCTTGCTGTGTGTGGAATCGATGAAAGGTCCATGCAAGCTCTCATCCGGGATTGGCCAGCAATCTCTTTGAAAGAGTGCGCGTGATGGCGAGTTGGGAATAGTCCTGTGAGGAAGAAAGATTGATTCCTCCTTGGATTTCCCCTCACTGATCTACACATTGTCATACCCACTTTTCGTTTCAAAACCTCCTGTCCTTTTATGTATAGACATAATGATAGGGGGGGTTGGGTCCGAATAGGCGAAAAAAACCGATCCTGTTAATTACGTGGTATTGCCACCTGACTGCTGTGGATGCGTGAGTACAAAAGCCTGGTTTGTGCCGAGATTTACGAGAACATAATCGCAAGTGCGACAAAAGGATCAGTGGAGCTGTGGCTTGAAAGGAGGGGAAGGGAAAGGAAGGGCCTAGAACGCGCTCTAATTAATGTTTATAGGCGGCTGCAGCCAAAAGGAGCTGAGTCAGGGATCCGCAGTCTCCGGGAGGAATCCGGGCCATCTCCCCTCCTCCTCCACATCTTCTACCCTCCCCAACCTTCCTCCGGCCCCCTCTTCCTCAGGGTGATGGATTACTTTGCCCCGCACTCTTCCAGACCTCTTCCCCAAGCCCAATAAGACGCCTCACGCTTCCAATCCAAGTCTTTATCAAGATTTCTCGCTGGATAATAATGTAGGTGCGCCAATTTTAGTTACATGACTAGATTATGAAATGTTCACCGTATATTTACGAGCGTAAATCTTGCTGACGTTGATCCTGCGGTGCGTGTCTTGGTCATTTTCTAACATATAGGGCACGGTCTTATACAGTAATAAACAGGTATGGAAACTCCTCGTAGCAGGGAGTGGGGCTTCGTCCGCCATCAAGATCGCCACAAACTTGAGGGGTGTAATGGAAAAACGTGACAACCCTTGTCATTTTTGCTCTGAACACCAGCAACTATGTTGGTATACTCCAAGTTCACGTATCATGCTGGAGACGGCAACACAGACTACATGAAAAACCCATAATAGTGCCATAATGTGATAATAGTGCAAACTTCAATTCGCTCTCCTGAAAAATTACACTTTTGTAGGTTGTCAGGTTTTTCCATCACACTCCTCACTTGGTAACTACACCAGCGCCGAAGTGGCAACCCCACTTCCTACAGGTGGGAAGAACTAAGCTCACAGGGGTCTGCATAAGTGTCATAGTGCTGATACGAAAACATAGCATTTTTTGGCCTACTTTATAGGAGGTAAATGACCAAGAGTGCAAAGGCCATACACATCCCATATTGAAACCTCACATAACTGCAGCCGCCAGGCAAAATCGGTTTAGCTGGCATTTGTGTTATGATTGGCATCGATCATTACCCCTCACCTCCTGGCAGTGAGATGGATCCCTTCCCAACTATGGCATGGGGGTGCGTGCTACACACATATATCTGCCAACTGCCAGAGGTTTTCCGCAACTTTTTGCCCCTCTCCCATTAATAAGACCGCTTTGCGGTTGCGGCAATGCAACCACAATTCCTCGGAATAAACTACTTACATAGCCGCATGCCTATCAAGCCTCCTCTGAAACTTGTTTACTTCCAACCGAAGAAAGAAGAGATTGGAAGTCGGAGATAATAAGTAGTGTGAAACTGGAGGATATCGGGTTTTGTGATAGTTGGAAGATAGTGTAGGGGGGTTGGGAGAGGGGGGAGGGGGGGGGGGTTAGAAGCCGGAGTGATCGAACTCGGGGCGCGGCCAAGTTTCCAAAGTGTCGTTAATCTTCCGATGTGCCCTGCCCCATATTTCAGCGTCGGCAGGTCCAGCGGCTCATTAATCTACATCGCCGCTGGTATGTGGGAGGAATTAGACAATTAATCGGCTCGGGGACGCCGGCTTTTTACGGGTGTGGGCAAAAGTGGGAGGTGGGGAGGGGGGGGGGAGATCCATAGAGCGTGACACGGATTCTTGACTGCGCTTTCAGTCCCAAGTACACTCTGGCCAAATTAATAGTGCGCCTTCTCATTATTCATCTGGTTTGATAATTAGGCGGGGTCTAAACAAGGCGACGTATTTTTTTTATTTAAAAAAAAAGTCGTGAGAAGAATATTGGGGGGCTGCACCTTTCGCTGGATTCTACTTGGACAGCGTCCAGCGTTCGTTCATCTAACTAGATGTGTCCCCGGACATCTCGCGCCCTGGGGACATAATTAGGACTTTATGGGAAACGTGACGTCATCACCACCGATAGCGCTAATTGGCTCCCGAGAGACATTACACTTCCGCCTAATGATTTCTGTCACGCCGCTCATATTTTTTCTTGCTCTCCCAAGTGACGCTTTTGCGGATTGGACACCGGCTGTAGTAGATGTCTCGCTTACTTATTCATGCAATCAGCGGTACCTGCTGGAATACTCACAGGTAAAGTGCATTGCAGCGTATGATCCATTTGGCCTAGGACCTTTTTGGGAAGCCAGGAAAATTCTTGGGAGTTCTACCCCCTGCTGTCCTTACCACGCGCTGTTTTCATTTTCAATTCTCACTTGCTACCTTGAAACTTTGCTCCATTTATGATCCAGCACGCCGACAGGCAAATCTCTTTCGGCTGAAACTTAGCCAAACTGTTGCAACGCTCTCTACAGTTACTGCTCTCAAACATTTCTTTTACATGCCGTCATTTTATGATGAAGTTGCTTAGACTGCAGAGGGTACGAAGTAATTATGCCGAAGGTGGAAGACCACTTTGTGCTGCGGTATACTGTAAGACGTTGCAGCCAGCATCTGATTGTGCAAACTTGAAGCGCTCCAATCACTCAAAAGAACTCTTGTCAAGGATTTGCTTACACAGTGAATTCCTATCTTTGAAGATGAATGATTATAGTTCAGGTCCGTAGTTATTAATAAGGAGGATCTGGGGCTGGATATAAGCCAAAGTTTCTCTCTTGTTTAGTCGCATTTTGCACACCGGCAAAGTGCCAATATAGGATTCTCAGCAAAATGTGTGAATCTGTACCTTTCACACGGGAGATATATACTTTTTATTTTTAAAAAAACTGCGGTGAATATTCTGAGCCATCCTTGTGCTTGTCGCCATCCAGACGTCTAATTTTGCAGGCCTATTGTAATGGTGCCAACTTGGCAGGCAATAATAATGCCTGGGAAACATTACTGCGCTGTGCAAGTGCAGCATTATGCCGAGAGCAGTTAGTCAATGGACCAATCACAAATGGAAGGCACGTATCCCCCCAACTTTAGTTTCCCACCAGTTGGGCTGAAAAAAAAAGTTTATTGCAGCAGACAACGGATTTTAGGCGTGGTTGAACTACTAATCTAGAGTGGGTTTAATGCGCCTCAAACCACTATCCAGCCGTGTTGGCCTCGATAGTGCGCTCTGGAATAATCATTACGACCTGACACTTTGCATCTATTACTGATGGTCTTTCATATATTTTATTGTATATCATGGGCATACAGAAGAAACCCAGAGAGAATCCGACTTGTAATGCTAGCTAAACAGAAAATTCAGACTTGCTGGCTTATTATGTTTCGGAATAAATGGACTTCACTATATGCCCCCGCTACCAGATTTTCCAAGGCCATTTTTGCCCCTGCTTGTTATATCACCCGGTAGTCAAAAGAGGCGCAAAGGTTGCGTGATGCCCAGGATACACTCCTTTATTACCTAAACTGGTAGTAACACTGACTTGACCGGTATTTAGTGGACATGATAACGAGGCTAGGTGTGTTGAAATCCCTGCACCTCCCCCTCCCCCCTGTCTCTGAGAGACCCATTTCCTCTTTCCCCACCCCATCATCCCCCATTTGGGCATAACAGGCCTACAGGATCCCACTTGTGCTGCGATTACGCCGCTTCCGAACACTGGCTGCATAAGTGTAAAATCCCTGCCGCAAGTTATCTGGAATAAGCGGCCCGGACTTTATATGGAAAGGGGGAGCCAACCAAGTATATTACCCGTGCTAGCAAGTTGGTTCCGACTGGCATTAAAACGCCACGGGGATCCCTTTTACACCGAGCCATTATTAGTGGTAATCTGGAGTTTACACTAAAGATGCTCCTTAGGTGCGCTCCCCGGCCGCTCGTAAAACTGTCTCTAACTACGTCTAAACCCGAGGCAATAAAACAAACCGGAAGCTATAACCGAGCGGGGACAAGTCGAGTCGCACTGCTCCAAACCTTCCACCTTTTGAATCATTATTCTCGCTTCACAGTAGCCCCCTTTGGCCTCATTGTTGGGCCTACAATTCCCTTCACACTCATCATCCCTGGATGGCTAACGCTTTGTTATGGCCTAGTGTGCACTGGATGCCGCCGCACTACCCACGCACACCCAGGTTTTACTCACCCTGTGCTTATGTACCGTATCACATATTTATCCAGGAGACGTCCGGACAAAAATACTCCTGTCCCACTTTTTGTTCAGTTACAGTATGAGACATCAGTAATGATGTGCGTCTTATGTCTTTTTTCCATTATTGAAACTGTACGGAACTACTCAAATACTAATAATGGATTCGTACAGTACCTATTGAGGGAATAAGTTTGGGTCATTAGCGTGATACAGTATGCTATACATCTCCTTGATGGGTACAGATATGCCTACAGATTTGGAGCCTGTCTTACAGTTAGTGGAGAGGTTTCTATACGCATGACTGTAATGGTGTTTATTTTTGCACATATTTTATCCATGTTGTGATGAAACTGTCATTTGTGTTAATAAATGCCACAAGAAAGAAGTTTGATAGGCTACTTGTCTAATGTCTGTGAGTCAATTTTCAGCATTCCAAACTTTACCAACTAAATGTCCCAGCCCCCCCCCCCTCCCCCCAATTTATTGTTTTATAAACTTCTGCAGAAGGCAAGAGAGTACACCACTATGAAGTGGATAGCAAGCAAGGAGACGAGTAAAATTATTCTCATGTTTTACGCGGCGCATAAGTAAGTGGAGTGGAGCAATGAGGGCTTTTCCCTGACTCTGTAACTGGGGGGAATTGAACACAAAACACACAAGTGCGGTCCTTGTTCCACTTGCCAAGGGCTTAAAAGGTGCCCATAAATTAGGCAACGCTGTCGGGAGCCGCTCCAAAGCGGCCTATCTCAGCTTTACTTGCTGCTTGGCCCGACGGTCGCATTTCCCTTCTTCCACGTTCTTTTTTTTTTTTGCAAATCACTTTTTGAAAAAAAAGGATGATGCACAAGTTAGAAGCAAACTTTGGTTAATATTACTCTGTGACAGTTTTCAAGGATGTTGAATGCTATTAATTAAGACAGTCACCACTTTTAGGGCCTACTGGATATTGAAAAGGTATAGGTACAATAGATAGGTGGAGAAAGCACCTAGAGACTGAGACAGAGATTGCGGCTTTGCCAAGCTTGTCTTTGACGCCTGCCTTCCTTCTTTTGCGCCTGGACCAAAAGCAGGCCCAGGAAATGAGAAACAAGAAAATCCTCTTAAGAAAACGCTACCAAGTGCTTCTCTCTTTCTCTTTCTCTCTCCGCGCCACCTTTCCTTTGTTCCATGCACACTTTGCTCTTATCCTTCCTCACCAGTCCCCTAAAGAAATGATCCGAGATTAGCACTAACTGCAAAAGTTCCTCCTTTGATCCTAATTCTTGTATTTCCTGTTGAGGTGCACGTGATAAGAATTAATTTTCTATTTCGATATGCTTTCACCTCTTATTTCCACACTTTGAATAATTCATAAACGTCATGGTTTGCCTTCTAGCTACTGTAGGCAGGATTCCAATGGCTGCAAGCACAATCGAGATTGCAGCCTAATTATTTATGTCGGGAATTAGGCGGCTGTAGGTCCTAATGAATTGAGCAGTGCTTGGAACAACCTGTAAACTGTATTGTAAGTTGCAAGCACATGCAGGCTTAATTGCCATCAGTTTACACCGCACGATTCAGCAACTTTGAGCCTTGACTGCACGTTAAAATTCTGGATTTCACTCTACATTATCGATAAAATATGTTGACTATACACGGTGTAATTATTTCCATATTACGACACGACTAGTGAGACGATGACATCCTAATTTGAAGCAGAGACTCGCCTAAGGACGAACCTGTTCAGAGAAGCAGTTTGCTCTCATAATCCTACAATGCATTTGTTGTAAACTGATCAAACGCTCTTGTGAGTTTGGCGCAGAGGGGGCTTACATGAGTTTGAGTGCAGTCAAGTGAGCCAACAGGGCAAAATGAGTGCCTAGTGTGACAGGCAAGAAAAGCTGGTAGTGGCTCCTTCGTATCTGGGTTTTCCAGCAGAGAGAGAGAGAGAGAGACTCGTGCTCAACTCGTTACCAATGGAGCATGTGATGCGCGAGTTTCCTGTGATTAAATTCATCGTGGATGCTGCAAGAGCCGGGGGTAAATGGGGCGTTAGTTGGGGTGAAATTCTAGTGTTGGTTGAAAAGCCGAGTAGGAACCCCTTCATCACCCCCTAGCAGGCACTCGCTGCAAGTAATCGGCTCATTATCGGGACCGGTCCTCCCGAAAATGTGATGTGTAATGCACGTCATTACGAAGGGGACTCTTTGAAGCCTTTCCGGAGGCTGCTGCTACTGCTTTGTCAGCACAATCTGCCGACCAAAAAGATAGAAAACGGGGGAGAAAGAGGGAATGGGGGGAAGGAAGGTAGGTTCCTTTATTTCTCTTTCTCCTAGCCCTGAAGCCAACGTTTTCTGGCTCCTTTCACAAACTGACTTGAACCCTACCCCAGATTCAAGCAATCTTTTTTAACCTCCAGCCAGTATCTTATGCAACAGTCAACATGTACTGGGCATGTACGGTATGGTTGAGCCGGTACGTTGACAGGGATGACCGCGTACATTGAAAGAGTTTTGCGGAGCGCTTTCCAATAATGCGCTGTGGGGTAGGATTAGTCGGTGGGAGGAAGGCTGGCGGGGCGGGGGCCATTTGGAAATTGGCTGTCACTGAGGGCTAATCGGGCCTAAGCTTCGTTGACATGGACTCCCACCTAATGATCACTTGGCCCACGATGCACTGCCTTAGCCCTAAGCCCCCTTTCACTATCGCACTCTCAACACCGACCGACACTCTCTGCAGATCAGCTATGGTTATACTCACCAGTTAGAGTTATGTCGTTCTAGACTTATTTATTATGCGGATTGGTAGGAGGCAAAAAAATGTCGTTAGCTAGATGTCAGGAAATGCGAGGTTTGCAAAGTTTGCGTCTCAAGTGGCCAAGGACACGTTTTTCTCCTATATTCTTACTTTCTTACATCGCTAACATTAGGGGCGGAATTTTCCCACTTTTTTTTTCTTTCGGCCTACTTTCCATCATAAATTCTGCTATCTCCATTTTCCTGCGCGAAGAAAAAAAAGAGAAGATAAGAAATCCCTTTCCTTCAATTACAAAAGTGTGGTTGGGTTCACATTGCATCCGGGAATCTTCGCTGAGGAACTTTACCCAACTGTAATTGTTGAAAGGAAAGAGGAAGAAACTACCAGGAGCCAGGAACTTTTTTCCCTTTTCCCTGGCCCCCTTGAGTAACCCCCTAATTATGAACACCCGGCAACCTTGTCATTTCTGCTGTAATCATGTTGACTAGCGGGAAAAGTCATTATTGGCGGAATGTTTTCCGAAGTTTCCGACAGCAATCCAAAGTCGGCCTCTCTCCCCACTTGAATAGCAAGTCTGTAAAGTCAAGCGCATTGGCCCCAGGCGAAAGGTCCAGCCTCCAAACAAGTACTAACAGCCTTTTCCTCCAGCCATTCAGAACAAACTGAAGTTAGAAAAGGTTTTCACAAAAATAAAAGGGCGGTGTATTACTGCAATGTCCCCATCTAACCAGGGAAGAATCATCATGTCATTACATTGTGAGATATGACCTCCCTAGGTCAGCTTTCCAGACCCTGAGGGATCTCCCAGAGTCGTGGTCATGGTCCTATAATACACAGTGGTTGCCTACAATATACTTATGAGACTAGCCTCGTCTCTGGCTGTCTCACGACTGATTTACAGTGCCCAAAGCGCGCCTTCCCACCACATTCACGCCATCTCTTGGTAAATCTGCCAACTCGCAACTATACTCAGCGCCCTTCCTGCTTTTGAGCACTATGTCATTCGTCCTGTGCCACCTCAAGAAGTGTCGGGAAAACAGCGAAGAAACAGTCGCCATCCTGGCCAGAGATTAGCCTACGGCTGCAAAAATTATTCTCTACATATCGCAACCGAAGAAGGACCGGGACTTGATCCCAGGACCCTTCAATAATTGAGAGTTTGATGTGTTACTACAGAGCTAACTCTGTTGCAACGAGCTTGTGGATGTACAGACGGTCTAGCTTATTTACAGACGCAGTTCAAAGAGAAATAAATGCGAAATGAAGTAGGGCCTAACAAAGAGAAAGTTCACAGCGAGATGAAGTAACAACGAGCAAGTCACAGCGAGAAAAAAACTGCGCCTTTTCAGGATTCGATCCTTCTACCTTCAGGCTCAGAAGACGATGGCTTACCTCGATACTCCTTCCCTCTCTTACATGTACTTATTGTTATGACAGGCCAATGACTGTCAAGAAAATACAATATAGTCTATACAATCATAGCAGCTGTATCTTTCTTTTTGGAAATTTGGAAATAGCCACTTTGTGGATGAAGGAGATATCACAACATTCTCTAACAAAGCCTCTTCGTAGGATTGTATGAAGAAGGTAAATGAACAGAAATCGGTTGTAATACTGCATTCCAGATACCGTATATGTGGAAAACCAATTTCCAGCCATTATACCACACAACAGAGTCGGGATTGTGAGAGTGGCCTTATTCGGGCCAGACGGCGGCAGGCAAGAGAGTCAGCCTTGTAGAGTAGGTCGTATAAGGCGATAGAAAGGCGAGTCTTCATCGGCGCCCCGATAAAGCCAAGAATGGCAGGGCATTTGTCTCAAGATGGTGCGAGTCGCGTGGAAAAGGCCTAATCACGCCCTCCGAGGGGAGACTTTCTTCCGGGCGACAAAAGAAAAATGACGAAACACGAGCCTTCCTCCGACGGATATTTTCCTCGCCAAGAGCTGGGCGGAGCTCACTTTCACTCTTCCTCCTCCCTAAATTGCCCGGATTTTTCTTCTTCTCCCCCATCCTAACCTCCCATCTCCCTACTATCTTTAAGCTCTTCACCACCCCTATACCCTATCCTTGCCTATCCGGAATTACATCCTACTCTGCCTCATCCGGAGGCTTATCTGAGGCAACCAAATGCTACGCATTGACCTCCTCCTTGCACTCTCTAGACTCATATAGACTCATATACCATACTCTGTCAAAGACACCTTGTACTTAAGTTTCAAGGAGGTAATGCATGAGGGAAGGACTTTCGTAATGGGAGACCGAATGAGGCACGCTGCACCAACCTACCCCATGACCTAACCTGCCTTACCGGCGGATGCATGCCATCCTTCAGCGGATACATACCTATCCTTCACGGATACACGCCTATCCTTCACGGATACACACCTATCCTTCACGGATACATGCCTATCCTTCACGGATACATGCCTATCCTTCACGGATACATGCCTATCCTTCACGGATACACGCCTATCCTTCACGGATACACGCCTATCCTTCACGGATACACGCCTATCCTTCACGGATACACGCCTATCCTTCACGGATACACGCCTATCCTTCACGGATACACACCTATCCTTCACGGATACACGCCTAGGAGAATAGGTAAAAGTGATGGGTCTCCCTATACGAAATAGTAGCCATGCATGAGACACTAGCCAAGGAATTCTGATACGAACTGACTAATTTTGACTAATGTGATTCGAGGTTGTGATAACTTGTCAGTAAGAGATATTCAACTATATTTTAACCAAGAAAGTTAAAGAGCTTCCATCCATATCGAGGACATGCTGAAAATATTTCCGTTTCCTTCAACATGCTTCAAACATGTATCATTCGAGTAACAAAAAAATAATCGACAATTGGTCTAAGCTGTCAAGTTCGATCATACATCACCACTAAAATATAATGGCTCAATATTGAATATTTTTTTTTTGAAAACTAGACTTTGAGAATTCTGGGCTAGAAAAAAAAAGTGTTGTAAAAGAATAATAACATGTCAGCAATAATATTTCACACCATAAAGACACTGCAGATCCTGTACGTGTGTCGACAAGGAAATATAACAGAGCTTGAATTTTTTGAGAAGCTTGGAGGGGTTTGGAGGCAACGAGTTTAGTGTGCAAAAAAAAAAAAAATGAGTACGAGGCTGGTTGGGTGGAGAAAAGAGAGGAGGGGCTGGGGCGGGGAGATGGGAAGAAGGGTATGGGGAGAAGGGGGGAGAAGACTGGGAAATGATGAAATGCGAAGGAGAAGAAGAGATGCTGGTTGTTGGAGAGACAAATAGCCGCGCATTAGCCCCGAGCCTTTTTCCTCTCATCTTTTATACCCGGGTCCGGGCAGGCTTGTGCCTTCTTCCTTTGGCTGGCTGGCTTATGGGAGTCGTGCGTACGTCTGCTGCTAGCTTGGCTTTTGTCTCCCAATCCTTTTGTTTTTAGTAACTGCGACCCAGCCAGAAGGGCAAATACCACAGCTTCCAGCCTGACCCATTTCTAGAAACGACTCCAGCACACTACTACTAATCTCCACTTGTCAGGAATGCATCTTTTCCTTGCACAAAAGCTGTCAAATCAATTACGTTGCTGAGATGGATTACGTGCTGTATGGCGCTTCTTTGGACGAGCATATCCTGATGGCATGGGGCCATCAGCACTCTAGCAAGGTGAAGATGCTAATTTTTTAAACTTGCACCGTTTCTTGCTAACGATTGGTTATAGACAGTCAGGATACTTTGTCCAATTTTTGGAGGATCGGGGGTAATGTAGCTAAAACAGCTACATTACCCCCGATCCAATTGGTTTTTTTGGGTTTTTTTTTGGAGCGGGGGGTAATGTAAGCGGGGGGTAATGTTAGTGCAATACCCCCCGCTCTAAAAAAAACAGCTACGCTACCTACCTCATTCTAGCGGCCTGTTATGAAACTATGACTGACCGTCCGGAATAAGTTTGCACTCATGGTGTACAGTGTTGGACATTAATCGAGGCATACTGCTAGCGACATTTTCCGAAGCGGCAGAAGAAGGAATCTTGCTCGCCCGGCTTGCAGTATCCTTATCTTGGATTCCTTCTTCTGCCGCTTCGGAAAATGTCGCTAGCAGTATGCCTCGATTAATGTCCAACCTTGTGTCCAACACTGTAAATTACTAACTATTTGAGCTGCGCACCAACTATGCCTACTCTGATAACACAAATTCATATCCATTTTAAAATTAGACTTCAACTAGTGCATAAGCACTCCAGTAAAGTGTGTGGCGAACACGTTGAACAGGCTCTAGTGTAGCACCATATATGCTCGGATAAGGCTTGGGCACACAGTTCTGTCCGCATGAAATTAGTATTAATCATACTCGGGATAATACATTAAATACGAGCTCGGAAGAGCCATCTCCTTTCATCTTCCTCGATTCTAACGAACGCGAACGAGTCTTGATCTTCAGGTCCCTAAGAAACTTTTTTCCTTCCTTCTCACACTTAATTACGCTAATCTCGGTAATGAGTCGACTCCCCCCCTTTCCTTCCCTACTCCCCCATCTCCTCCACCCTACCCCACCACCACTTCCATCCTCTCTGTTCTTTCTATATTTCTATTTCGCTACTGGTCCTTCCGCTCGGCCGCCTGTTTGCATTCTAATGAAGGCGCAATTTTATTCCTCCTCTTCCTTTTCTGGCGAGCTACTTCCAACAATGGCACTTGATGACAATTCGCTCATGATTATTCATACTCTTTGGAGAGTGGATGAGGACGGGTGGATGGTTGGGTATGGTCGGAAGAGAGGGGGAAGGCGGTGGGGTGGAGGGGAATTGGTGGGCGGTTGGGGAGATAACCAGCGATAAAGAAAGAATAGGATCCCTTGTGGGAATAGCTTTTGGGAGACATTCCGGACGCGCCTGGATTTATGGTCAGATGGCGACACAATAAAAGGGGGATCAATGTCCTACCAGACTTTTCATTATTGTTTTCATTTACACTGATGCTATTGACAGTGGAATATGCATTCAGGATTTATGGGTTTCTTTTCCAGTTTGAAATATCGGGCACGACAAGGGGACATTAAAGGTCTCTGTTTGATGTTGCATGTCAGGGGAAAAAATATCTGCAGTTATGAGTTACGGGGCTGCATGAAGAGACTAGTGCAATAAATTTTGTTAAATACAGGGTGGTCTGTAATAATGGCAACAAACTGATAGGTTGGACTCACCTTTTGTACAGAGATATGTGGTTCAAACAATTTTATGATGGCTAATTATCTTAATACGAAACTGCTCCATAGTGTTGCTCCCCCCTAGAACGTTGCAGATGTTGTTACTGAACACCCTGTTTGAGTTACATTGACCACGTGGGTCTAAGGGGCACCCAAACCGACCCAAACGTTCATTGTTGTCTTTCATTCCTCCAGAAGGGAAATGTTTGTCGCTAATCCTGCATTCGAGCTACGCGATAGAAGCGTCGGTGAATTCTCTCCTGCTCTAAAGTACAAGGCATCAGCCGAAGACGTGAAAATTGACAGGCTGTTAGGTTTTTTGGCAGGTCCCGAACGACAGTATCATGGAGAGGCGTCGGGGTAAAACGGCCACCATTAAGCTACTTTTAGGCAGACTTTTTGGAAGCATAAGCCGCGCTTCAGAAATCCTTGAGTGCTGAGGTGAAGCGCTTAAAATACACTCGGCATGTTTGGAAGGGGGTAGACGTGAAGGAAGGAAGAAAAAAAAAGAAGTTTCCCAACACCCCCCTTTACCTATATACCAGGTTGTGGAAAGGAAACCACAAAGGAGGAGGAGGAGCCAGGGATAAACTCCTAGAAAATGATATCCAATATTTGTGACGGCTGAAACGTTGAAAGGGAAAAATTTCCCGGGACTTTACATGGTGTCAGAACTGTCACAGGCTCAGAAGGGATGGAAGTGGAGAGGATTTTATTTTATTCCCTCCCTCCTCCCCATTCCCTGCCTTCACCACCCTTCCTCTTCCCTAGTGGCACTATACCTATACCCATCTCCTCTAGTTCCACTTTGCGCTCTCGAAATCGGTCGGAATGACAAGTCTCGATTGGAATGGATGGTTGGGCTGGACAGCATTTCTTCTCGCCTCTCGCCTTCGAAATTGGAAAGTCGTGTTCGGGGATTCTGCAGGTAATTATTTGGGATGCATCGCAGGCCAACCGTGTCCGGATTCCTTCTCTCGGATCGCTTCCCAACACTACTCTCCCATCATCATGGGATGGGCGCCATCTTCCCCCTTTTTTTAACCCCCCCTCGCTCTCATCACATGCACAGGCAGGACACGTGTCGATTTGCTGAGGGAACCTAGAGGGCACACCGGTAGTGTCAAAAGTCGGTGAACTAGCCAGAACTGGCATGCATGCAGGCACGGGCAAAGCCAGCAGCATCTGGGGGGCTAGACCGGCCCCACATTAATCAGCGATTCGGGCCTGAAAAACGGTGCTTGTCCTGCGGGTGGCCCGCAGATGGAGAACATATTACGGCCATTATGAGAGCGTGGGGGCTGCGCGTTAGTTATGACAAGCTAGAGGTCCAGGTCTTGTTTTTGTCAGACTCGGAAATTGGCCTTTTTGTTGGCGTTTGCCTGCTTGCCTGCCTCTCTTCCTCTTTACGGACATTTCTTAGACAGGTAGACTGTAACTTCTCAATCTGTCGGGCTTGATCGGTTGTAAATTCAGAACTAGTGGTTACTCCTTTGTTTAGAATATTTAACAAAATGGCTACGCTTTCATATCGGAAAACCCCCCTCACTTTTACCTACTTTCCTAGTCTCGTATCTGCTGAAAGATAGGCCTGCATCCGCTGAAGGATATGTATGTATCCACCGGGAAGGAAAGTTAAGTCATGGGGTAGGTTGTTACTCAACGGTTCAAAAAGAATTGTCCCTCGCGTCGAGCGGGTAGCCACGCGTCAGGATGAAAGCAACCAGTTAACTGGTTCCTTTCATCCTGACGCGTGGCTGCCCGCTCGACGCGAGGGACAATTCTTTTTGGACTGATGATACAGCCATATGAAAGTCGTTCCTACCAAAATAATGAGTAGCAAGGGCCAACCGAAGGAATGAAAGGTTTTAAAAATCCAAATTTTGTAACCTTTACTTAGAGGTTTTCTGGCTAACCCAGTACAGTACTAGGGGCAAATCCAATCAGGTCTATTTTCATTTAGCAATACTAGACACCCCGCATGATGCATCTTCATTATCCCATTTTGTTGTAGCTTCATGGCTGCACCAACCTGCGACAGTTCCAATCCCATGAGAGTGTCTTGGACAAGCTAGATCTGCACCAATGCTATCTTATCCATTGGACCGCAAGACAAGAGTGGTCATCAAATTGGTTGTGCACGGGTTGGAAGGACGCTTACACACCCAGCTCGCTCCCCCCCCCCTAGCCCCCAC
>KZ538831.1:49374-84132 GCA_000934665.2 Catajapyx aquilonaris | reverse complement strand
GGCAGCCGGAGATACCCTGTTTGGGCTCAGGAGTACGTTGGTGTATACTATGTGAGTATTGTACGGTATACTGATGGAAAAAAAAATAGCATTGTACCCACGTAAGCAGCGCCACATGCGGGAGAGAGTGGAAGCGTGTATGAATCAACATGCTTGTGGCCGCATGTGGCGCTGCTTGCGTGCACTCTTAACCATTTACCTTCTCTAAAGAGGGTAAGAAAGTGGCCATTTTTTACCTTCCATTGTAGGGTAAATATTCTTGGGTAAATTGATTCTAAGGTAAATTTTGCATGTATTACCTTAGAAAATAGAGGGTAAAAAGAGGCCCTTTTTACCCTCTACTTTCTAATGCAAAATTTACCTTAGAATCAATTTACCCAAGAATATTTACCCTACAATGTAAGGTAAAAAAAATTGCCACTTTCTTACCCTCTCTAGAGAAGGTAAATGGTTAAGAGTGTGGGTACAATATGTGAGTGTCCAAAAAAAATTGTATTCTGGCACTATATGACAGAACTCTAGCAAGGTGAAAGAAGAAATAAAACTGCAGAATACATTTGTTCTGAAACTGCTATAGTACGCGGAATGGTATTTTTTTTTTTTGAAGGAACTGTAGTCCAATTTGGTGACATGATTTGTGCTGCTTATTATGCCGTTTGGGGCGTTGGCAACCGTTAGGCACGGAGAGGGAATCATAATATTGGCTTCTCTTTGGAGTCTGGGAATGGCTGTTATATAAGCGAAGAATTTTATGTGATACTTCTGAATCGGTTAGAGACTCCTGATGATAGTAAATAATGGCAAATGCTATTAGTTTTTATTATAAAACTGATTTACTGTGAGTGTGACCCAGATTGTTGATTGTAACTGCCTGGTTCTAGTGTTTTGGAGTAATTTTTCGCTTTTTGTGGCATTTGAGCAAACTCCCTATACTGTATCTAATTCTCCTGGGAAATTGGCCTGCGCTGTATTAATTTACCTCAGATTTGATTATGCACTATATGGAAATTTCTTATGTGTTGCATGCAACCTTTCATGTGGCAATGCCAGAGGTATAGGATCCAGGTGCTAATTAACCTGGAATCCCTATTACCTATAGGGTTATGATGTACGCTAATGTTGCATGCCTATAACTTTGAGAGATCCAGTATAACTCACCATGCATTACTAGGAAATAACGGGGTTTCAGGTGTTCCAAAAATGTGAAAAACGTTCCCGTGCAACTCACCCCTTGACACTGTCCCGCCTACCCTTCAAAGAGCACATGCACTATTTTGAAGCACCCTACATTACCTTGAAGCCCGAATCACATGCATTATCTATTAACATAAGATCAACACGCAGACTGCTCTAAGCCACTACCTACATAAATATAAAGAGTGTCAAAAAGATGTTTGAACCTTGCATAGAGATAACCACTAGGCCTAGAGTATTATAGTGTATGGAGGCAGCAAGTGTTTGGTGGGCGGTACGGCTTTTGTGGCGCGTGCAACTTTAAGAGGCAATGTGCAGGGCGGGGATTATTTATCCGCACCATATATCCCGGGGAGTTGGGCCCGAACTACGGCAAACCGAACGCAAAGTGCGGGCATTAGGATGCAAATCGAAACCCATCCCATTCATGCTGCACGAGGCGCGCCCAAACGCCGCCGAATTTTGTTTGGGGGATTGCCTGCCCCTGTCACCCCAACCCAGCTGGAATTAATCCCAAGACATACGCAGGCCCACACCTACTCCTTGCATTCCGAATTAGATACCACCCCGACACATACATTTACCCCCCACTCCCATGCCAGAAATATTCACCAGCTCGTGTTTCAATACGGGTATACTGGGGGTTTGGGGGCTTAGGATGAGAAATATTTGGATTAGTGTGGATTGGGTCATTTTAAAAGCTGCTTATTGTTTCATGGAGGTAGATGATTATTTGACAACAATATTAGTCAAATTTGTCTCCTCAGGTCATCCCTCTGACCACGTAAGGTCACTCAGGGTCGTAGTCGTGGTTCGATAATACATAGGTTCGGAGAAACCCAGTTTATTACGTCCAGCCCGAAGCCTGGCAGTTTCACGACTCTCCTATACAAAGCCAAGCACTTCCCCCTAGATCCACGCAGGCGCACGCAGGCCATCTAGTGAGGGGACGTCGCAATGGTTTCGTGGGTTTCAACCCAGTAAGTATATATTGCCCTTTTGGATGTAACTTATGTGAGTTTAAAGCCCAAAACGAATGCTGAGATTTAGCTAATATATAATATTAATTCAAACTGCTATAACTCGAAACTACAAGGAAACAAAAAAAAACTGCGAATTGTGGAAACAGTGCGTATTAACTCGATAACTTCGATTCCTCCTCCAGTATGATCAACTTTGTGACTAGCAGTATGCCAATATAATGATATCCGCAGTGGAGGTGATTACGTTTCTCCAGTTACATATCTAGTTTCGCTTCTTATCGTGAACATGATTAGCAAGCGTTAGCACAGTGACTGGTTTGTAAGAAAAGGAAATTGGTTATTGGCTCTCAGGATTTCCTATAATAATTTGCGTGTCATCTGTCAATTTACTGCATAAAATGATTTAGCCAGGGGCTACAAAAGCTATTCCCGTCCATACTGTACAGTACCATAATATGTTTTACGTACGGTACGTTTTTTCAACAAAATTATCATTAAAAATAGAATAATAAAATGTTGATCCCAATTCATTAAATTATAATATTATTACCATTATAATGCACTGGCATAAGAACTTTACATTTAATCACGGATATGCTGTCTCGTTATGTTAATTTTTCTGAAAATATAAAGTATTTTCCATTTCAGGAAGTTCATAAAATTCTGCTAGTGTCATAATGTAACATATCTGAAATAACAGGTGTGGTTGTGACGTTCAGTAAAAAAGATAAATGAGTAACTAATTTTACATGAAAGATATGGCCTATCGCTTTGCATGTACTGTATTAAAACGGATGAAATTGATTAGGATGAAATACGTTTTGTCCTAATTGAAAATACCTGGCGAATACTGACCTGTATATGCACGTACAGTATTTAACAACTTTAACTGAGCTCTGCAATTTACTATTTCACATCCTGTATTTAATAGACACAAGATCTACCTGGGTCAAATAAATTGACAAACATAACGCCTTCAGCAACAATGTAATGCTCGACTTCAAGTCCCTCAAAAGGGTGAAACATATTCAGCTGATAGTGAAATAGAAGAAAGGAAAGAACAGGGAGGACGTGAGTCAACTAACGGGATGAGAAGTCTAAAAAGGAAAGAGATTGTCATTTTTATGGTAGCAAGAAAGGCAGCGTGGAGAGGCTCGTAAAGGGAAAAAACTCATTATGGGAGTGGTTTTCATTCCGGCGCGCAAGTGGCCTATTATGATCGATTTGGATACGTGCGCTGCATCGGAAGCCTATTTGAATAACAATCCCAGGTCTCCGGATTTTAAAGTGTACTTTTTTATGGCGGAAGACAGGAATAGAGCTTTCTCACCCATGACTCTGTCGGTATTGTATTTTTATACTGTGTCGCTGGCAGGCAGTGTTGCTGTTTTTCGACTATTATGTTCCAAATCCATCAGCTTTTGAAGCAGGGGAATTCGGATTGTGAAATAATTTTATCCTCTTTGTCGTACCTTTGTATACATGTGTTCTTTGAAGAAATTCAGGTTGTAGACATAATTGAGTAGGTCATTATCAAAACCGGGCTATCCAGTCGAACACTTCAAAAAAATAGGAGTGCGAATTTAGGTGACTCTTTTCACGGTCCAGGTGACTTTGCCCAATGGGAGATGGACTCGTTGTGAAAATGTTGCATACAGGGGGTTTCAACTTATTTTGTCCGAACAGTTATCGGAAAATGGCACGTAGCTGCTACTTTGTAAGCAGTGACTTGCAACCGGTGATTTGTCGGAGGAATAGGGAATGGGGAAAAAGAGTGGCACACATCCCATGGCATGTGTGACCCTCAATTTTCAGCAGGCAGCACGTATGCCCCTTCAACCTACGATTCGCAGGGAATATTCCCGGTTCCTCCGAAAAATCACCGCTTGCAAGTTACTGTTTAAAAAGTAGCAGCTACGTGTAATTTTCCGATAACTGCTCGGACAAAAAAGATGAAACACCCTGTATATTGAAAATATGAATTTAACAGAAATTGACACACTTTTGTCAACATGAGATAGCCTGGTTTTGATAATGACCTCATTCTGGGAGAATAGCAGTGCATGCCTGCTGTACTTTGTACCTGTCAAGTCAGAATTATAATTGTTGATGCAAAATGTTTACTTTCTGTTACCCTGCTTTTAATATTTTTGGAGATATAAACGGCTACCTAGGGGGCTTTAAATTCTCTCGGGGTGTAATTCGGCTGCCCCATAAGTTGCAATTCATAAGCAACTGCTGTCGCCGGATTTAGAGGAATCGGTTGCAGCAAATGAGTGAAAAATGTAGGCCTACAGTGTTTGAATAGCTAGCCAAAAAAAAGTTAGAAAGGCGGTTTTGAACTCGTTCCATTTTCGAGCGGAATTCGGTAGGACAAAAAGTTGCCAAAGGGGGTGGACAAAAATGCCTTCAAATTACGTCGCACTGGCCGCTAAAGCTGAATGCGTTGTCAAACCTGTGAAGCTGGACATTTAATCAGTCATGTACCTTTCTATGCAGAACGCAACACTAATCTAGGAATGCATGAGTCAAAGGGAAACGCTAAATAATTATACTCTGCTACTCGTTATAGTCATTTCCAGGCACAAGTGCTGCAGGCATATACAGTACATGGGTAACGCCGAACCTTTTCCAGTGTGTAAATACACTTCAGCGCTCAACACTTTCACATTACCATACACGCGTGTGCCCTAAATATGATTTGCTGGTACAGGCTATTTATTCTGACGGACTGGGCCGCGCTTCGAAATTAGCGTATACCGGACAGTCAATTTCGAACCATATTGACAAAAAGGTCACACGCTATTCGTTTTACACCACATGCATTCCTTCGGACGCTATGCACCAGTTTGTCCATATCGCATAACAGCGATTTTGTGGATTTTGTACTCCTAATCGCTGATGGTTTCAATAGCAGCTACTTATCACCGCTATTTTTCAATATCAGTAAATGTGAGCCAAAAATAGCATTTTGACCAACCAAGCCATGTGGTACGGAAGGGGCAGAAAATAGTCGTGCATAGTAAAAGTCGCGCGAGAGCCAACCAGCAAGAGAAGCAGGCAAGCTGATGTATCATCAGTCTTTGGCCACTTTGAAGGCTGGCGGGCGGTCTGCACGGCAGGATAGGCTGGGACATAACAAAACAGACGGGGGTTTTTATGTGGCGGGCAGGCCCTTCATAAATCAGCCGACTCTTTTCAGGGGGCTAGGAAGAACCCTGAGTGGCTGTACCATCACCGCACAATAGATTGGCCTCAAAGTCGCCCTACTCAAACGCACATTTGTTTCTGCCCCCCCCCCCTCTACCATCCTCCCCCTCTAGCCCTCCCTCAGATGCCCTCTTTGCCAGCCTTAAGCCTAAGATTAATCGAGTTGATATGTGGCCCTTGCAGCCTGCGTCCCTGCGAAAAACCCTGGAAGACCACCAAAAGAAAAGAAGAGGAGGAGGAGGAGGAAGAAGAGTGAGGCAGGAACATCTCCAACCGTACTATACCCTTTAGTTTTGGGTTTTATTTATCCTCCAGAGTATTTTGTTGACACTCGCGTTTTTCATAGCTAGTTATAAAAGCGATGGCAGAATGATACGAGGCAGCGTTTATCGAGCAGCAGTGACAAAGTGTACCGTAAAGCCTGAACTGCCACCTTGAGGTGCTATCCTCCAGAAATCGACTCGATTTTCCTATACACAATTTCTTATCAAAAGCCGGATGCTGACAGCGTATTGCGCCGAGATAAATGATTTGGGTGGAAGGAAGTTGACGTCTGTTCCTAGGAGGCTCCTACACAGGAGGAAATTGTAGGGAAGAGCACCCCAAGTTTCAAACCCCATTTTTGCTTATATGTCACCATACATGTTTTTTTTTTTTTTTCCTATGGGGGGGCCAGCTGGGGCTACGTGTGCTGATGCTGGATAGTGGTGGTCGTCTGCGCCGCGGCTGCTGAGCACATTCAATTCGGGTTTGGAGAGCTGAGGCTCCATTCTCCGGCCGTTGTAAACCGCGCAATAAATCTTTCCTCCCCGCCAATCCCATCCTCATACACTTGTTTTAGCCTGTGTTTTAGGATTCTAATTGGGACTGGACTCGGGCTCTCCATCACGAGTTGTATTTTCCCAACATGCTCTGCTCGGATTTCGAGAATGTTGGTTTTGTTGCGGGAGGGGTGAGTGGGTGGGTAGGGTGGGGGTGGGGGGAGGCACGTTGAGCTAGGAAACCAGATAACTGCATTCGCATTGCCTGCATCTCTACCATCTGCTGATATCATTGTCTCCTTTGCAAGCTTTCAACGCCGGAAGGAGTGTACCTGTTTTGTAAGCAGGAAGGGTAACGTTTCTTGCGGAGAGCTTTAGATGTTTCCAAAGAGTTAGATTTCTTGAGTAGTTGCTGCCTTTCTAGAGCGCTTTATAGGTCTTCCTGGTATATTATTTTGACAGCGCGTGGGAGGTGAGTTACATTGCAAAGAGCTGTGGAATTGAGTGAAAGAGCTTTGGTTTTGATATCCTGTTTACAACAGGAGTTCTGAGAAAAATATTGTACGCAGTAGCCGCCCAAAGCCAATGAGACCCGCAGGTTCCGGTGTAACTTATTGTGTTTCCTATGTTCTTCATTCCTATATTATTAGCACAAGGACAGGTCGGCTGAATGTTAAATGAAGGTTATGGGGGTTGGGAACAAGAGTGTGCGCAGTTCTTTCGGCGAGCCGAGCGTAATTTCATTCCGGCTTTTCAAGTGTGCGTTCAAAATAGATTTAGTCTATAATTATACTGCACGTGCAAGATGTCTATAGCATTTGAAGTATGAACTGCAGACTGAGGCATGTTTTACTCGAAATATAATTATGTGTTTTGTATAGCCTTGTTTCCACCGAGATAATTTTTGAGCACAAAATTTAAAGCACACAAAATCAAACAAACTTTAAAATTATTATTACTTTATTATTAATCGCCTATCAACAAAACATGGCACTAATTTACATTTTGTCCAGAACAAAAATTATTCCGGTGGAAACAAGGCTTCATGTAACTTACCTGCTGTTGGTTAATTCAATTTTCTGCAGTTTTTAAGTCAAATGAACCCGTCCATAAGGAGAATGCAATCTTCATATATTGAACGCTCATATCACGACGTTTCGAATTATATATATATTTAAAATTGTCACTCTCAAAGTAAATTGCTTGTTTCCTAACCTTACTAATTGGACATAACTGTTCAAATAGGCCTAGACTGGAGGAATGAACTAAATCGACCTGTACATTACGCTGACGATAATTTCCCCCCGGGCAATAACACGTACGCCCCATTAGTGCTCTACTGCAAAAACTATCACTCCCCCATACCCCTGACTCTTAAGCACAGTCCGTTTAGCACAAGTTGAACCGTCGTTAGAACAGGCTAGTCAGCCTATGTGAAAGAGCCATCAAACTAAGGAAATGAAGGTCGATCCTTACCGTTGTGACTAGGTGCTTCGAGTGCAAGGAACCCCCAAACATATAAGATGAATGTCAGCATCCTTGGAAAAGGAGGGATGAAAGGAGACTCAGACCCCTAAAAGTCTATGGGTAAGTAACGTAGCCAAGAGAGAGTACACGTATACAGATGGGCCCGTACGTGTTTCATTTGCTTCCTGAAGCGGGTAGCTGGCAAAGTCGATGACACTTAACACTAATGGAGGGAGTGCTTTACTCATGCTTCGTGAAAGCTCGCTTTGTGCTACTGTAGCAGGCAGCCGCTCCTTGCTCATTCAAAGTGAAGCCGTCTGCGAAGAGAATGGATTTCAGCAGTAGCTGATGCAGGAAGAATTTGTCGAAGGAAGCCTCCTTCTGCTCCTCCAACTCTTTTGTTTTTTGTTTTGCTGGTGGTCTTCCACCTGAACCCTCGAAATTGGTGGCCACAGAGCACAGCCTCATCAACACACTGACGGATCCATCAATTCCCCGGCAGGAAATTAGTCAGCACGGGCCGAAAATAGACGGACTTCCTGTTGCAATTCCAAAGAGTCCCAAGCGGGCCAAGCCCATCAAATTGGAGCGTTTCTTCAGTTGCCTTTGCTTCTCTCCAGGTCCCGACTGTACAGAACCTTCCGACTGCTAAACTCGGTCCCAAAAATCATTTTGGAAGCAAACAGGTCTAGGAAAACCTTCCAATTCTGGTATGTCATCAGAAATGCCTTTGTATAATGCCTAGAATTTGTCGCATGAGAACTATTATATGGAAAAAAACATATAAGCTAGGCATTCTATTAGAGTTAACAGTGTGATTACATTATGACAGCCCTGCAGCCAGTAGATGGAGTTAGTTGCGCGTTGGCAGTTGGTGGAGGACCTGGGGAGAGGCTTCAGTTGTATAATCAGTCGTGAGACAGCTAGAGATGCAATAAATTATGTTGCTGAAAACCTCGGTTATTGACCACGACCACGGAGTGACTCTGTGGGGTCAGGAGTGACGACCTATGCAGGTCAGATCTCACAACACATGTAATACATGAGTACGCAAGGGCCCTATATCTAAACAATAGAACTGATTTATTATTTTCTAACTGATGAAGTAAGGTTTCAGATATATACATGAACGTGGTAGAAAATATCGAGGATTTATGGCATCGGCAGCAGTAGTTGTAATGTGATTTGGCGACATTTACTTGGTAAAAAGCGCCCGCAACAGCATTTTCAAAGACAGAATGGGGGACTCGGAGGAAATAGGGGGGAAAGGAAGATAAGTTTCTCGGTCCGTCGAAAACGTTCCGAAGATATCTACGAGCTTGCTTGGCAAGCAATAAAAGGTGCCGAGGCCAAGATGGAGCGTCTCTGGGGGCTTTTCCACTTAATTAAATGCTATCCTTCTTTGTTGATTGCGTCTTGGGAAAACCGAAAGTCTTCGGTCCGTTTTGGTGGATTGGCCTGCGGAAATGCGTACATTTCTACTTGTCTGATTTACGCAGCAGAGGATTATCACGTATTTTTTACTCTTTGTAACAGATAAGCTCTTGCTCTAACCTGCACGTAATAATTGTTGTCACAGCGTTTTAAAAGTGGAAGCTCAAAAACAGTGTATTGATTACTTTAATTTAGATGAACCCTTTCTAAAAGCTATCCAAGTTGGGTTATGTTCCATGTATTTTATGGGTCTATTGGGCTCCGACCCAATGTAGGCCAAACTACAACCTAAAAAATTGTTGGGTTAAAGTTCTAGGTAACGTTACGTTGGGATCCCAGTCTTTGGATGGTAAGAACGACTTAAAGGGGTTAAAGCCAATGATATGGTAACACAGTATAAAATATATTCAATAAATTATTTAGGAAATGTATATGTGCCAAGCGGTACCTTCTTATCACAAAATGCAACGTTAAAAACGCTCAGGTCATCCCCGGCCATGTTGGCAGCACCGCATAACTCGTGACCTAAGGGGCCGATCAGTTGCCTGCAACTCTGGAATTGCTCCTATAGGCCTGCCTAGGGAACATATGTGCCAAGTGGCACCTTCTTATCATAAAGTGCAAGGTTAAAACGCTTAGGGCCTGGACTATATAAACTGATTTTCCCAGTGACATCATGCATTTAAATAATACAAATTGAAAGTTTACCTATTTATGAAGGAAAACTGAGAGTTAATTTTTCAAATATTCGAATTATGACGATAGTGTTAACTTTTAAAGTGCAAACATTTGATTTATTTTTAGGCATGACTGAACTACATTATTATTTTCTGTGACCATTATCATATGCACAGTTTACGGTATGTGGGCTTGATGAGTACACTTTGTTTAAATACGCCATTGTAATTTTACGTTATTATTCACCTAGACCTAGAGTGTTTTATGCAAATACCGGTACCTTATATGATAATATGATAATGCACATGTCTCTTATATAACTGCACTTTTGTTAATAACGAACAAAAATCCTTCAATACTTGGTCTTTACAATACTGCACAGCATTTCCAGGAAACTCACAAACTCTAGTATAATTTCATTAAAAATTTGTATTATTCGAACCTATTCCTGTAGTTAATTTAGTATGAGGCATGAGCCTATTCAGCCCTACCTCTCAATCATATTTCCATATGGCCAGGTTCTACCCTCACCCTATATCCACCTCCTCGAACTATATCCGGGTTATCGGATAAGTTATTAGATTAGTTCCGCCTCCTCACAACACGCTAACAGACAATCAGTTTGCTAACCCAAACTTATGCATGGCTTTTACGAGTAGGCCTAGTAAAGGTAATTAATGAGTCATTTCCAGGTTGTCAAAGTTCTTCCTGATGTACTTCCAAAAAGAGCCAACCATAAATTCCTTCCCCGTAATCAAAAAGTTCGTCCCCCAAAAAATAAGTTACAATAAATTCATATCACGCTATAAAATTTGCAGAATTTAGATCAGACATCCTTTCAAATTTTCCAACTTGTAGTTTGTTCCGAATTTTCTTTCCCGGCGATCTCGGCCGATCAAATAAAAACAAGCAGACATCACCTGTTGCGTACGCACTCACGCTTCCTACTTCTAACTCCAAAGTGGATAGAACACAACAAAATACTGTCACTCGATTTTGGAAAAGCTGTGTCGGAATTGAAACCACTTGAAGGCCTGGGGAGGGGGGGGGACGATCAAGGTCCACCTCAGGTGAAACTGAGATATATAAATTTCAAGTTTCGAAGGCCCACAAGGTTCTATTGTAAGTCCCACTTTCGAGGCCTTCCAAAGTGACCTATGATCATTACTCCACAACCACGACCAAACCATCATATTCTATGCTCGTGAAACTATCTTCTGAGATATATGTATTATTTTTGGCAAAAAGTGGACCTTGATCGTTCTTCCCCCGAGGTCTTCACTTGTAGTCCAATGTTTGGTGTAATACACGGCTATACATATCCATATTAGGTTTAGCATGTTTTGACCTGAAGTACAGTAATACCAAACTACCAGGGTGTTTCAACTTTTTTGTCCGAACAGTTATCGGAAAATTGCACGTAGCTGCTACTTTGTAAGCAGTGACTTTCAAACGGAGATTTTTTTCGGAGGAACGGGGAATCGTAGGTTGAAGTGGCATACCGCTGAAAATTGAGGGTCAAGCCTGGAAAAAAGAGGGTCACATATGACATGGGATTTGTGACCCTCTCTTTCCCCATTCCCCATTCCTCCGACAAATCACCGGTTGCAAGTCACTGCTTACAAAGTAGCAGCTACATGCAATTTTCCGATAACTGTTCGGACAAAGAAGTTGAAACACCCTGTATATCACCCTCCATGCTTCCAATAGGTGCTCCAATTTTTTTTAAAAAAAATCCTGTCCTTTTTATTATGCTCCATATAACGCACCACTTGCGTACCGCGGCATAACTTTCCACCAACTTTAATTGCGCATCATGAATTTAATAATCAGCTGTCAACCAGTGTAAACCACATCAGTCGACGCACCAAACGTGGGTGCTGCATTTACGTGGCCGGCATTCCACATCTCCTGTCAAAGTATAACGAACTCGGACAGGACACTAGGACGCCTCCTGCAGACTGTGGCAATTTTCCCAGTAAATAAATCGCCATTTATGAGAGGAGTGCCAGGCGTTCTCTCCCCAAAAAACCGAAACCCGCAACAGCCCGGTTTTTTCCCACAGCTACTACTACACCCCCCTCTGTCCCCCTCCACCTCCTAGCTGCTGTGCTAGTTTATATTATATGTTGTTTTTTTTTCTGGGCCACCAGCCACACTTGTAACACCACTCGATACCATCATAAAGTCTCCTCTTTGTGAGAAGGAGACAGTTGGGGCTTTCTCCTCGTGATTTGTGGGTAGGCAACCTGCACGTGGCTGTTCGACCCTTGTGTTGCCCACTCTTTGTGCAATGAACACAAAATTACTTTTGGCGCAATATTGTCCGCTCGTATTGTGACCAGTGATTAAAGGTGGGAATGTGCAGTATCCTGATTCTGACAAAATGGTTCGGATTAAGCAGATGTCAATATATTATTAATAATAATAATTTGTACCCCGTGCTAGAGCCATTGGCCCTCTTAGGGGGTGGGATACCACCATATTTTTTAATTATCTGGAACTCTTGCTTTCGTTTTTACTTCTCGTATATGGGGATGGGATAGGGACGGAAGGAAGCGGCTGTGGCCTATAATTACGGACACTACCCCGGAATTTTCCTGGTGAGATCATGGGAAACCACAGAAAACCACGGTCAGGGTCGGCGGGACCGGGATTCGAACCCAGGACCTTCCGATTAGCAGTCAGATACCATATCCCCTCCGCTACCTCTGCTTCGGTGAGGTCAATATATTGTTATTTAAAATACACCTTTTCATTGTGGACAATAGTATTGGTTTTCTTTTTACTTGCACACTTCGGATATAGCAGACCAGTGTCCCACGCCAGATTATTCCTGACGTTCTTTTAACGACTTTTAACGTCAATTTCATGTCAAACTATCGTCTCAACGGTACGTTGCGCTTCTTGACGTGAAATTGACGTTAAAAGTCGTTAAAATACGTCAGGGACGGTCAGGGATCATCTGGCGTGGGACTCTGGTCTACTATATCCGGAGTGTGCCCGTAAAAAGAAAACCAATACTACTGTGGCCTATACAGGGTGTTCCAAGTTCGTGTGGTCTTTTAGTTGTAGGAAAATTTCGCTCGAAGCTGTTATTTTTTTGTATCTTGTTGTTCCCCGATCCAGCCACCTGAGAGTAATGGGGCACCTGGATCGGGGAACAACAAGCTACACAAAAATAACTTTTATTTATTTATTTTTATTTAAGTTACCCCGTTGTAGGGCAGAGCCCTTTTGGCGGGAAACACACAAAATTAACTACTTCGAGCGACCTAAGCAGGTTGGTGTATGGGATAAGGAGCCCGCCTGCTAATCGGGATGTCCTGGGTTCGAATCCCGGGGCCGGCGACCCTGACCATGGTTTTCTGTGGTTTTCCATGGTCCCCCCCCNCCCCCCCCCCCCCCGGACAATTCCGGGGTCGTTTCTCGGCCACAGCCGCTTCCTTCCTTCCCTATCCCTGGCCCTATCCAATGCAAGGGTGGTAAACCCCCCTAAGTGAGCCAAAGGCTCTTAGACCAGGGTATTTTTTTTAACTACTTCGAGCGATATCAGTGATAACTAAAATCGACCCACGAATCCCCTAGCGTGAGACATCTAATGTAACATACACCACAATTTCAGCATATGTAGAAACTTTCCATCTGTTGTGTACATCAAAGTTTCATTCTTCTACAAAAAGGTAGAGCATTAAGGATTCTGTAATTCTCAAGTAATTGCAAGCAAAGAAAATTTTAATTCCGCAAGCGTCTTAGTCTCCTCCAATAGCAAAGAAGGAAGAAGCCTGAGAGAAGAAACAGAGAGCCTCCCAAAATCCTCCACCCCCCCAGTTCTCTTTCAAGTATCCATCCTTTAGAGCATAATATGAAAGTTTGGAAAGTTGCGTATGCTTTCAGGAAACTAAGTGTACTTTCCACTTGATCAATTTCAATCGGAGGGTTTTAGATTGTGGAGCTGGGGATATGTACACACTCCATTTCCTCTTTGCTGTAAAAAGAAGGATGGGGAAAGCTTGGCTTACACCCTCCTCTCTCTCAGTCTCTTCTGTATATAGGTACCCCCTCCCATACAGGCAGTGGCATCGGCGGCACAGGGGTCTGCAGTGGCGGCAGATGATTCCTTGCTGGTGATCTCAGAAAAGGAAGTCTCCAGGAAGTCCATTTTTCTCGCAGCCGGCTCACTTTTCTGGATGGGATCCAAATTTTCTCGGGCGAGGTGTAAAGGTCCAGATGGGGATTTATGATCCGGACTCGAGTCGCCACAGCTTTCTCTCTTTGGCTTAGTCGCCGTATTAGACGAATATCGTCCCTTTCATTAGGAGCCGCCAAGTTCTAGGGGCCATTCGTTTCTGGCCTGCGCTTGCCTACCAACAAATCACTTGCAGCGGCATTCAGCCGCATCCAGAACCTATGCCAAGACCAGCTCACTACTCTGCTGGACCCACTTTCTTCAGAGGAGGAGGAGGCTTCCACGTTGTATACTTCGCCTTTAGATACTCTACCTATCGCTTAGATTCATGAAGAACCTGCCTGCTCCAATCGCAGGGATGCTCTACCTATTTCTTCTTCCTTGACATCGTATGGCCTGGTGGTGAAAATACTGCTGCGATTCACATTAAACCTAGACTTTGCAATGAAGCTGGAACAGTATATATGCCACAACATACTACCAAGGGGTTAACCACTCGACTGTAAAGTGTACAATGGGGTACCAAATTCAAGGAGTACCAAAGAGGAAGGTACCTAAGGCAGGCGCGTATGCAGAAAAAGTTTCGGAGGGGGCCCCATTTAATAAGCACTAGGTGAACAAGCCGTACAGAGCAACTGATGGGGGGGGGGGGGGTTCTAGGTCACACGAGCTTAGGTGAATGTGGTAGCATTTTTCCAAAAAAAATTATGAATTAGTAATTTCTAATGCTATTTGCCCCTGCCTACGCCACTGCCTAAGATACGTACATGGGAGTACCTCTGCAGGTGTACACCGGAGTACCGAAGTGGTTTTATACCCCATTGCATACTACTAGAGTACCGTCAATTGGGGTAAGATTGTGTTTTGGACAACATTGCGTCCTATCGCGATTTTTACTAATTCTTGCCAATGACCATCCCTCAGTGTGGTGAAACATGCCTAGATACTCTAGTTTACTCATGATGCCACTGTTGTCCAAAAATCAGCTGGCACAATCTCACCCCATCTGACACAATCTCAGCCCAAATGACGGTATATTATTAAAGAAAATAAACATAATGAAACCTTCATACCTGGCCACTCTGTAATTCAGGTATTCAATTATTAACAATACGTGTCAGACTGCATTATTGATTCGCATTATTTTTCCGCTTAGTTAACCGAGGGTTGCGGAGTGTTCGCTGGGTCGCGTCTAAAATTGTGGAGCGAGCATTACCTACCGCACCGGCACAAAATGAAACATTGGGGGCTGTTTCCTGAGAGAAATCAGTTCCTCTTTCAAGGAAAATTAATTTCATCGGAGAAGAGTGCTTTGGCACATAGCACATGAATGGTCGTGGAAATTACAATCCAATAATGCCCCGGTACAGTGGCACAATCAGCCCTTCAATATGGAGCCCTAAACGCTTTCGATTGCAATCACTTTTCCATTAACAAGCTCGTTTCTGCATCTGACAGCTTAGATTAAGGGAATTTCATGTGTTTCCACGATCAAATTGCTCCTGTCTGCCTTTTTCCTCTTTCCTACTTCCCTTCTCTTCCTCCCTGAAAGTGCTGAGCCTTCTCTATCTACATTGTGCCTGCAGTGTTCCGCAGTCGACTCTTGCCCAACTGGGTCCATTATTCTAGTACTGCTTTCTTGACATCACCTGGCGGGTACTGTGCACATTCCAAGTCCGATTCCAACATTCGAATTAACTGCTGTCACTTACAGTATACTTTCCTATAATTATTTTGGGCTAGAACTCAATTTGCACTTTAAAGCTCATTTCTGTCCAGATGAATGCTCCTATGCAGCCTATTATAATAGTAGCCCAGGAATCGAGATATTGAAATTGCTTGCTCCATGTTCATTTCTTCTCTCAAGGGCCAGCAAAGCCGATAGAACCAAAAGTGGCCTATAGTTTGTTAAGAATAGCATTGGAAGTAATGGAAAAGAGCTAAAGAGACTTTCTTGTCCAAGTACGGGGGGGTCCAAAAGCAAACGGTGGGAGGTTCATTTGCTCTTCAATAGCCACTAATGATGTCAAAACAAGCCCTCGATGGGGCGTCTTGCTATTGCAGCCAAGAAAAGTGATACGTACGCTCCTCCATTTTTACTCCGCGTATAGTATAAGGCGTTTCGAAATAATACCAACAAAGTGAACTTTTTGCGAACAAGTAGACTTTTTGTGTTCGAAGCCTCGTTACTGAGATAATGGGCTGAAAATACAAGGTATCAACTATTCTAGCGGGTATTTGTTTTTCAAGATACCTTTCCTTTGTGACATCCCTCAACAAGATCGGGTTACGAGTTGACAGTTTTGCCAAGAGACGGCGTGCATGGGAGTGGGATTGGATGGAGGCTTCGAGCTGTAATTAGTCGTGTGGCAGCCCCAGCCGAGGCTAGTCTGAATAAACTGGTTATTGGCAACATGTACTGTATATTAGGCCCGCCGCAAATGAGGAAATGTGGGAGGGAGGCAACTTGCACGCACATATCCAAGTATTCATGTTGCCCGCTAGAGGATACAAGTGTCTCGGCCCAACCCAGCACGTCCAGATCGGCTCCAAATTTCTTACCATCAAGAAATCTGCACTCGCTCACTGCCCCAGAAGAGCGCATGCGCTGTGCAGTCCTGGGTGGGTGGGCAGGCAATAAGTTGCTTCCAAATTTCCTCATTTGCGCCGGCCGGGTGCAAAACTTGGATGGTGACAACTTGGAGGCGATAAGTTTCTCCCGTGCAAGAAACCGGTCTCCTGGCAGGCGGTGATCCCCGGCCCACGCGCTGTATGCATCCCGGCTGGATGTACTATCGGGTTCAAATACTGTTGGCCACTTTAATCCTGATCTTGAAGCAACCCTTCGCACAGACCCCACGTTAACAAGGTGTGTGTGTTTGCTTCAAGATCAGGATAAAGTGGCCAAAAGTATTTGAACCCGATAGTATGGACAATAAGTTTCTCCCGAACTCCCCCGTTTGCGCCCGGCCTTATAGGACCACACTCCAGAAGATTTGGAGAAGATGTCAGAACTCACACATTTAATTAAGAACAATATTATCTCAGTAACGAAGCTTCGGACACCAAATGACCTCTCTACATAAAGTAACCATATAGTTCCCCCACGTTATAAAACACCCTGTATAACCTCGGGTATGCGTGCCTGGCCCGTTCTAATGGTCAGATACGCGTGAAAGCATAGGAGAGTGTATCATACAAGGTGCGTATCTGCTGGTGGTGGAACTTGCTGAGCCCGAGCCGAACTGAGTGAGCTACCCATCCACTTAACCTTAAGTAGGATTTATTCCCAGCTCTTGTTACAGCCTTGATGCAATTTTCCCGGCAATCCGAGCCAGACCTGCCCTCCCAAAACCACTCTCTGCAAATTCGCTCTACTTTCCCGATGCGCATTCTACAATATTGTAGGCAGCAACAGCAAGGGAAGAGCAGCCAGGCCTACTCCCCTGGTACCTGGCTAGGTAGGCTCTACCACCCATTACAATTTCCAGGAGAGAAGTAAACAGTCACGGAGACTAATTCCTTTTTTCCCCAGGACACGTGACTTGGTCACTTCCGCCGGCTCTCATCCCGCTTAAGGAAGGGGAAGAAAATAAGAGGGGAAGGAAGGAAGAGGAAATATCCCCGGTGAAGTGAGTGCCAGGCTTAAAGGAAAACAAGGAAGAAAGGCGTTGTTTACAACGTTACGGAGCTAACGGCTCAATCAGGACGGCGCCACTTCCATAATGGAGATGACGCTGTTTCTGCTGCCGACGCCCGCCCACCGATATTTCCTCGGCCCCTCATTGTCGCCTTCATCCGCATTATCGCTCCTATCAAACTCTATAATCCTATCACTGACTCCAGGACTCATAAGCTACCCCAAACCCACATACGCCACGTAATATTGTCCGTCGCTAACTCTTGTAGTGACACAGGGTATGACACCGAATAATGCTGTGGTCAAAGTCAGGCAACCACATAGAGCTGTGTGATGAGGGTGTGTTCCACTCATGCTGGTCCTGTGTTGAGGACAGGCAACATGCACATTGTGGGAGTACAAGAGAAATCAATTTAGTCAAATTTTGGAAGTTTTTAGTTATTTGCACCACTATCGCCCGTTGAGTTCCATTTAATCCGAAACATTCATTATAGCCAGAAAGCCAAATTTTCCTGCATTTATTAGAATGTGGCAAAGTGCAAGATCAAATCTCGAAACTGTTTTTTTTTTTTAAATTACTTATTGTGTTTCCGTTGTATGCCCATGATTTTTTGATCAGTTGAGCTGTTAGTTGAGTATGATTTATTACATGTGCATAAATGTATGTTAACCATCACGACATATTCTGGCGTAAGGGGTAATCAGTGGCCATAATATCACAGTTCACAGCACAATTACACATTCAATTAACATCCGTTATTCCACTTATATTAAGCTAATTCTGAGGCATGTCCATTGTTTTCTATGGTATTTTATAGCCTAATGTAATATTTTGTGTCTTATTTGGCGTTTCCGACATATCCTTTCTGTGATATCACTTCCATTGAAGCCTGTGGCCAGCACCACAGTTATAGTTATAGGCCTACAGGATGATAACTATATATACAATGACATATATATCTATATTGACATGCATTGATTGTTTGGCCCCCGACATGTAATTAGTTAGCTACGTACTACAACGGCCTTGATTTAATATATTGTGATCGTGGCTCATCAAAAGGAAAACCTCCTCCTAATCATTTATCCAGAAGACGACTCTCTAAACTATTTAGTAGACCTTTAAAAATATCTTCTATGATCTACCTATAGCAACCGCCACTTGCCCGAGCACTATTCACGGTTTGTTAGGGTGTGCATAGGTTATCGTTGCCCTGGCAAAATTTTGTGCCTCTACCCTTTCACACTGTTTTGTGCAATTGCATTCGTTCCCACAGATTCTGTATGTGCTACAGTGCCAGTAAGGACATTATCATTCCAACTGATGCAACATCACATCTACGTCATTAAGAGCGGGTCTCTCATCATTTATCATCTCTACATTTTCGACTTGTTCTAGGTCAATAAATCGTTTGAGATCCTGATGACCTCTTATGGAAACCTTATATGCTAATCAAGTCTATCACATGGACGTCATATTATAGACAGTATCTTATTTATGGAAAACCACACCCCAATTCTTTCTGAAGGAAATCTTCAGTTTCGCAAAAAAAAAAAACGATATTCTATCCCATCATATGGGACACCCATCCAACTATGTGTATAGTCCAGACAACAAGTTGCAGTCATTCCGTAATCCCTTGAGCCACTCACTCCTACCCACAAGTAATATCTTGAGACGATAAAACCTTCACAACCACAGAAAGTTGACAGGGTCGTATTATCTTACATGTATCAATAATTGATACATGTAAGATAATACGACCCTATGCAGTATCAAATGACAACTTTTGAACAACATGTTCCCGCAATTTGGCCTTCGCATTATCGACCTGCTTTGCTATAACTTCACCGTAATCCGTTATCAAATTCAAGGAGCGACAAAAATCCCCGATAATGATCCGTCAGTGCAGTAGCGTGCAATATTTTGCACATGAAGGCGACAAAATATCTGAAATACACAGGCAATGAGAAATGATATGCAAAAACGGTGCGGGGGAAAGGTCGGGGTGTGGGGGGGGGAGGTACTAATTTCCAACAAAAATGGATTTAGCAGGGTTTGAAAACAAGCTATCTAATTATGCAGTTTCCTCCGCAAACAAAAATATCAAACGGGGAGATAAAATCCGCACATTTTGATTACTACACAGAAACAATGGTTATGAGCATTGTCATACACACTTACACATTCTTGTGCTATATCTGACACATTGTATATATTTTTTTGCTGAAACTTGTACATGTCGGTCCGTTGCATCATCCTGTGATGTAGTGAGCTACACCCCCAATAAACCTTCAACATTTTTGGCATGTGCGCCAACTAACTTTCACTTAAATCGCTGATTAAAACACGCAGAGCCCACCACCATGGACGGGCCGCTAATAGAGATCCCAATATCGGTGGGTTTAAATGCAGATGTCGTGTATCGATTACCGGACTAACAACTCGACAACATTTCCCATAATTATTTCGGGGGCCAATACTACATGTCTACATAGAGTGAATAGGCGGTTATCTAACTTGCTACCAGCTATGGGAAAATGTGGGGGGGTGGGAAAAAAAATAGTAAATAGTGAATGTGGCGGCCTTTTGGGCGGGTACAAATATGGCCATAATGACGAGCTAGTGGACATGGGGCCTGCCATTCCCATTGTCCTCCGATTGATTTACGAGCCTTCTAGGCCTATTATAGTCCGTAGTCCCCATCTGCTGCCCTTTGTCCACGCATACATTGTGCTCGCTCTCGGTGTACTATACCCTCCAATCACTCCCCACTCCGGCTACATAATTACTTTTTATTCCACCGGCATCAACACCCTGTTCGGACCCATCCACTATCAACTATCCCCTTCTAACTGCTGCGTCCCTCCCCACCCACGCCACCCCCACACACACTCCCATACAGGTCTTTATACGCCCCAGGATTAAATGGCTTCATGAGTAATAAGCTCTTGCGAATCAATATTCCACAGCTCCTGCATGTTATGTCACACCCTGTGCAAGTATGAGGTTGCATATGAGTACAGGATGAAACTTGTGTCCAAGCGTTACCCGTACGTACTGGTCCCCGTGCAGTACGTACTGGTCTCCGTGCAGTACGTACTGGTCTCCGTCCAGTACATACTCGTCCCCGTGCAGTACGTACTGGTCTCCGTGCATAGTGTGTTTTAGACTAAAAGTGGCTATATGTACACTGTACTTCTTAGCCGAATTTCCTGAGAAGCTTTTGTGTGGTAGGGCAACCCGAGCGAGGAAGCGGTCGAGCGAGACGAAGCAACAGCGTGAGGGGGTAAGAAGGAGACATTTTCTCCAGGAAGACATGTCCCCTAGGGACTTGGTCACTTGAATAAAGCAATTTTACTAGGGAGGACCTGCCGTTTGCTCGGCGTGTGTACATCTCGTTAGGAAGAAGCTTCGGCTCTGCGTCCTGCTACACCAGAGACGCTTGTTAGGACCCGCTGCTTCTGACGCGTCTCTTATACTTTGCGGCCTCGGCTTCTACTTCATTCGCGAGCATGAATTGGAATCTCTTGACCTTTCCTTTGCACAAAGGCAGCACCTTTTCTCGCTTTTTTGGCACGAATTGAACCAGAGTCAAGCTGCATTTTAGGAGGGTAGAATATTTTGCAGAGTTTATAGAGTTGGCAATAGGAATTAACCTAGATATGCCTAGAGTCCTATACAGTATATATGACACTGTTCTTCATCTATATAAATAAAGCCGTTTGTGAGTCTGTCTGTCTGTCGGCCTCTCTGTCTGTCTGTCCGCCTGCCAACCGTCATTTGCCTGCCATCTGTGCGCCACCCCCAGGCCGGGAGAGGATGGAGGTGTTGGGGGTTGACTACAGATGGCAGGCAAATGACGATTGCTGTTATACAGGCGGGAGAGGTTCAAGGACCACAGATGGCATTGGTTGGCGGACACACAGAAAGACAGACAGTTGACGGGGGTACTGGCAGGTGTTTTCCCTTCATTCATTTCTTCCCGGGCAACGCCGGGTGCCGCAGCTAGTTTGTTCATAAGAAGAAAAATATATAACAAAGGTACTCTTCCATTTGGATACTTTTCATCCTTGCATGATGCAACCCAAAATGCACGGTGATATTTTTGTAGTGTTGCCAGATGTTGCCGTCGATTAATATGTAACCAAAAAAAATAATTCAGACATAGGCTGTACTAGATGAATTATTGCCGAGCTTAACACATTTCTGGCAGTGATCACTTTTGACCGACTGGCCATTATGATCATACTCTGACGATGATGATAGCGGGCAGTGCTTTCACCACATCTGAGGTAAGCTTACGTCGAATAAACCTTTGAGTACTGTATTCCAACTGACTGGGAGGGTTCCCATGGGAGGATGCTCCAATTATTTTAAAGTCATTTCGAACTCTCTCTCTTTGTTGCTCACCAGACCTTTTCTGTTGACCCTCGGCAGACAAGGGAGTGCAAGTCTGCCCGGATACGACGGATGAAGAGCGGAAAAAAGATTCGACCAAGCGAAGTTGGAGTCTGGGATCGAACTCGCGACTTTCCGCTTGGCCGAACTGTGATTTAACCACTAGAACACCGTGTCCGGCTCATGACCCAGTAATGTGCAGTGCAAAATTGCAAAACGCTGTTTGACCTCGCATAGTGCAAGAAGGGCAGTAACACAATACAGTGAAAAATATAACAGACAGACCCTTTGGTATATTAGTAGCCTGCTAACCAAATAATTAGTGAATTCTGATGATGAAAGCAATGCAAATTCAACGTAATTGGCATACATTACAGAATGCTACGTGCAAACAGATTTTTATAAAAATGGGAGAACCGAGTTTGGAATGATTGGAAATCAATATATGCTGCCTCCCCATATATACCGTCCTCTCCTGCAAAATATGGTCGCACTCCACATGATTGTGGGACAATATTACTTACTTTCTGGTATGTACTACTGAACAACTACCGTATGTGCTTCTTGACATGAAAATAATCTTTTCCCAAATAGATCTGTCGCCTTCTAACCTATCTACCATCAGCAAAAGCATGTTAGGCAGGCTTATTTGCTTATACATATTTGAAGCTGTCTATACTAAGTTGCAAAAGTACAACGCTCTCGGAGCGTACGCGCGCGTGTGTGGTATAGCCTTAGGAAAAATAGGTTGGAAATGTCAATAGATGATTATTTATTCACCCACTAATTTCCGAGAACATTATATGCCAGAGAGTGCCCGTTGGAATTGGGAAAGGAAATAATTTACTCTATTTTGAGATCAAAATCACTAGGTGGTTCCAGAAGGTGCACTTTGGTTCCGACCGGGTATGTGCAAAATAGATAAGCTATGGTAAGCTAATCTTATACCTTTGCCGACAAGAACGGCGCATTTCTCTGTTATATTGGACAGAAATGGCCAGCAATTTTGACTTCCCTAGGTACTTCTTATGTAATTGGCTACTTCAGAAGCCATACGGCCATACCGGATATGTATCGAGATATTATTAATAATGTCAACAAATCCAGTCCACACGGAATACTTTAAACGCATAAAATTATTCATTAAGGTACATAAATTTTCGGACTTATAAATAAAACTTTTATGCTGCGTATTGAAGAAATAGTGGATAAATAATCAAAAATACTAGTGAATAAATAATTAAAAATACTATAGCGAATAAATAATTAAAAATACTATAGCAAATAAATAATTAAAAATACTAGTGAATAAATATATTTACACATGTTAATATTCACGTATAGGCCTACCTACATAAAACAGTTGTTTCATCTACCTGTTCGAAAATTATTGCACCTTAGTGAATATTTTTATATTTAAAAGTTTTTAGTGTATAAGTAAATAGCATGCCTGATGTAATGGACAGTAGTGCAAACGCGATACTATGATTTAATTGTCATTGCCTGGCAAGTGTGTCGGGGGCGCAATTTGGTATTACTCGGGAGTTTTATCAGTGATATATATTATGCGTGCACACTCGCACGGCATGGGTAAAGAACTTGGCTTTCCTGAAACTTCCGAAAATTTGCGGGGAAACCGCCTGTCCAGCGTTTCTGATTTTAGTTACGAACAAGTACATTTCGAGTCCAACCTGTCAAATAATGCAAAAGTTTTGAGCAGTTTTCGCGGCCTTGGGTGGCGTTTTCCGGAGAAGTTTCAGCGGACTTGTTCATCATCAGATTGGGGATGGATGCCGCACTTTCTGAATAAAACGCAACAGTTGAAATTGTGCCACCTGCGCAACATCGGGGTCGTAAAAACCTCCACCACTTTTAGGGGAAATTCCAGCTAAACTTCACTTAACTTGGTGTTCCTAAATGGCACATTCGCTACATGGACGCTGTAGAGGACATAAAATAGTATGTAAAATGCACTATATTGTAGCATTTACAAGCGGCGTAGAATAATTATAATTTCCAAACATGCAGCAGGCGAAACTTCTACAGTATAGGCCTATAACTCGAATCTCCAGGGGATCTGATAAAACTTATGGCAGTTTGAGAAGTTTCAAAATAGGTCGCAGTGCAAAACCATACACTGTTGTGAATAAACAATAACGCTGCCCTGGAAATGTTACGTAACATCATTTTTGGGGGGGAAAAAAGGTGCCATACTTTAGCGACATGTATGCGGTTCTGTATAGACAAAGCCATTCAATTCACGTTAAGCTCATCTTTTCGCTCTCAGGCAGTGCAGTGGACAATTCCTCCCAAATTTGGCACAAACTTCAACTTGTGGAGACTAAACGGTACAAATATAATTGCGAAAAGTTCCAGTTATGAATAATTTCCAGATATTTATGTCATTTTATTTATTTAACCCTGGAACCGTGACGTGCCTGAAAGTTACGGCAACCGTTTAGGAGCCCACCTATATTTTAATTTTTATTAATTTTTATATAATAGGCCTACTTTTCAATGTATTGACTACGTATATGCAACGTTCTATGCAACGTATATGCAACGTATATGCAATAATTCTTTGAACAATGCCTAAGATGATCGCTAATTCAAAATAAGCATGCACTTCCTGTTATATACTTTTTAAATGGCAAAAGTTCATTGTAATTATCATTTTAATTCCTTTGGGGTCCTAAAAGACCCCACGTCACGGTTCCAGAGTTAATGTACCCTGTCCTTTGGGGGAAGGGGAAGACTCTTCAAGGCACAGATTTTGGACTTAATTTCTATTACTTTGTGACCAACCAATTCCGAGATTCTTCCTATACTTATTTTAAAAATCCCATTGTACTTTACAGTGTACACATCGCCATCTACTATTGACACCTTCTAACGGCTTTTTTTCCCGCCAGAACCGGCGCGATGTCTTAACCGTCAACATTTCTGGGCTACAGGCTGCAAAAGTGAAAATATCGGAACCTCTAGACTCTGACAAAGTAAATACCTGCACACATTGAATCGGAGAGCTTACAGGCATGACACGGGTGTCAATGCCAGTCATGTTCCACCCCCNCCCCCCCCCCCCAAGTTGCTTACAGTAGGCTACATTTTTAATGGAACCGTGCAAAACGTACAGGAGCAGCTCGAGGAAGATCGAATTTGTAGAGTAAAAGAGCGAGAGATAGAATCCTATCGAGTTTCGTAAGCGTTGCTGTTAGCAACAGCATGCTGTCATCTTATCCACTCACAAAGTTTCATTCCGGGCAGAGGATTGATTGGAAGCTTCCATTCGTTCACAGCTGAATAGGGGAGAAGCCATTGTGAGCGCGGCTTGGATACGGGCTTGGAAATACAGATCAGCAGGGGGGGGAAAAAAAGGTCAGGAGGCAACTTTTCAATTGGAAGCTACGAGACGAGTTGTGCCCAATAAATCCACTTACTAGCCGGATCCCCTCCGGCTATTTCCGGACCTTGTATAAAGTGTTTCGATTTTTCCCGCCCTCCTCTCGCCTCCGTTTCCTTCCTCGGGAAGCTAACTCCAAAGAGAGACACAAAAAGCATCTACCAAAAAAAAAACACACGTCAAGGACAGAAGAATCAAGCATGTCTTCTAGATAATGACCAAAAATTCCATATACGGATAGGGTGCAACAAGTCAAATATCAGCATCAAATTTGCTTATATATAATTATGTATGTATGTAGTCCCCCCCCTATGTATTAAAAAAGAAGTGTGAAACCGATCGGTTTCTGGTTGTAGTTTTCCTCACGTTGCTTCTGGTTCGATTTGCCTCCTGCGTGTGTGCACTACAGTGTCCCTTTTCTTCCTGGATCTCTCTGATCCGCATGTAAGCGTCGCGGAAGAAAAGGCATTCAGGGCAACAGGAAAGGAAGGAAAAATCCGTCTGGATGGATTGAAAATCAATGGAATCAACACTCGCATTGTGCACGCCCGGAAGGCCATGGCAACCGATTCTTCCTTCTATTTCTTACTTGACATCAACTTTAGAAAAACGTTGCTTTCCTTCAGGCTTACGTTGCATATCTTGCCCTTTGCTCCTGAACTGCGTCATCACTGCCTGTGCCAGAAAGAATTGTTGTTGGTTTTTTTTTAAAAAAAATGCAATGTATGGTACAGTGTTGAACATTAATCGCGTCATACTGCTTGCGACATTTTCTGCGGAAGAAGTGCAAATCGAAGTGTGAGCCGTGCGAGTAAGAAGAGGTAGGCCTTGAGTGACGTCATCGGCTGGAGGGAAATGGAGAAAACGCTTGTCCCCAGCCAGTGACGTCACCCAAGGGCTACCATTTCTTACTTGCATGGCTCGCATTCTATAACTTCGATTTGCACGTCTGCCGCATCGAAAAATGTCGCTAGCAGTATGACGGAATTAATGTCCAGAACTGTACTAAGATCTTGAAAATTATGCACAGTTTCAATGTGGTAGAATAATGTGCAGTTATCCCCAAAGTGCGTTGGAAGAACTTAATGCCGATTAAGTTTAAGTGAGCTCAATGTACAGATGGATTAAGTCGACTCAGTCTATACCCATAACCCTTACTAAGTCTTTTGTCTTTTGGCCAAGAACAAAACTCCTACATGCTTCACAAGTGACTGCCGTACTTCTTCCACTTGTACAAAATAAAGCTTCTCCTCGTCCAACCGACAGGAATGATCTGAGGAGAAATAACTGCCACTTTTCGCACAATTTCGCTCCACATTTGCACAAATAATCGGCTTCCATATATCCTCCTACGTAACCCGACATACTGTCCTGCAGCTATCATATAATATTTTCTATTGTTCCATCTATTGCATATCCCCACTTAATGAAAATGAAGGGTAAGGAACACTCTTGGAAGCCTATAGTCGAGAGTTCCAATCCGACTGTGTAACGAGTAAATAACAATCTTTCGAGTGTTAAATAGGAGCTTGAAAGTCATAATCTGCTTGTGGGCAACCTGCTTTCACTGTTTATTGCAGAATTAACACGGAATTTCTAGGACGGGCTTGAAACTACTGTAGCTGCTATGGCAGTTAGACTTAAGGCCAGATCGGATGACAGGCAAAAGCAAGGCCTCGTGATGCAGAGACTGAGTTCTCTCTGTAGGCGTCTCCGTCAACTTTTGGCGAATCGTATTTCCCCGACTAAATGAATAATTCCCCGGTGCGCCAGGTACTAATTGTAACGGGATCAAACTGCGAGGCGAAAACTAAAAGACTTCATTTGTTCGCCAATTAACACAATGCCGAACGGGGACGTCGTCTACGGCTCACTAATGAAGCAAGTCTTCCAACTCTTATCTGCCAACTCCAAAGGATCCTTTTCTCATCATCTTTGTGCCACGCTCTATTTGCACTCTTAAAGATGAACGGCGGGAGATGTAACAATGTTATGACTTATTTGCCGTGCGCTACAGGAGTGTTCACAAAATGCGTACACAGCTAGAGGTATCTGATTAGATCCATCAAGTGTCATCAGTCATGAGTCATAATGCAAAGCGGAGACAAGGAGATTCTTAATTTATCAAGGCTCTCAGCAGTATTCCTTTGGGTGGAAAGGAAGAAGCGAGAGCTAGGGGGTGGAGAAGGGGGGGGGGGGAAGTCTATTGATTTACGATAGCAAATACTCTCCGGATAGAATTACAGGATAGACTAATGACTTTCCTTTTATTCGCAGGCACAATTCGACTTGTTGGGACGCCGTCAGCTTCACGCTGAGCCAGATAAGGATTGCAAAGTGCTGGCTGCCTGCGATCATTCCTGATAAATTTGCTCTTTGTTGCCTCTCAACCGTAACACCAATCCATTTTCTACCAGCGAATATCCACGGCACCATTCAAACATTCCTTAGCCTCAATTTTATCTCTGTCCACACCATTTTTTTTGTAGGCCTATTCATCCCCCCCAAAAAAATTTAAAATGCATTACAGCACATTCAGAAAGAAAATTCATATGTGGAACAATTACTGTGAAGGATGAATGGTAGAACTGAAACAGTGATTAAGATATAGTATCTGCTTGAAATTCAGAAAGCGAAGGGCAGTAGTCGAGTCATTAGCAATGGGGAGTTTCAGGGGAGGTAGGGGATGGTGGGGAATGATGGGGGGGATGGGAGGAAGAGGGGGTGTGGTGTAGAACTGTAGGTTTTTTTCTCCTCGTATGTGGTAGGTGGGTCGTAAAAAAGGGCAGGGACCAACAGGGGGCTGGCTATAAAGTTGATAGTGGAGCCATTTCACTACAATATCGTGTGGGAGCTCAGGTCGTAAAGTTAGCGGCTTGACAACGCTTCGTTGACGCTCTGCTTTTGGCGCATCCAAATTTGGCGACCCATCTTTTACCCGCCTAAAAATATTCCAACCCCCACACTTTTTTTGGGTCCTTTTTAGAACTGCCATGTCACGAGTCTGACTTCAAATCACTTCATAGTCGTCTGCCTCCACTAAGCTTCCATCCTTCCAGCTAGTTTCCTTCCTAACCTAAACGCGATCCTTATCCCAGAGATTACACATGTGTATCTCCAATGGCCCGGCATAACCTGGACGTCCCAGTAATGCATTGGAAATTATACGCCAATAACACGACCTAGAATATATAGTCGACTTGCCGCACATGCGAAAAAAGGTACCGTATGCCCAACTTATCTAAAGTGGGTAGCTCTAAATTTTTATAGTCTTTGTGGCCGCATTTAATGGCGTATATTTTATCAGGAGAGGCACCGCCATAAATGCAGTGTCACTCAAGCAACTTTGCGTTAAAATATTGAGCCCGGTGATCAAAAAGGGCTTTTTTTCACTTAGATAATCCCGCTACCATATACATTGTATAATGATAACGCAGTCTCAAGTTATGTACAGTCCGTTATCCGTAGTAAATGGTTCCAAGTCTTCGCCGGATAATACCGACCCTATATACGTCACATACTTACCTATGATAGGTTGAAGTAGCAAATTATGCATATCAAGACATCAAGAAAACAATGTGAGCGATTTGACGAGCGAAGCGGTACGAAATCTTCGCCGAGGCTGAAATTAACAATCGATTTTCGCCTCAACAATATTGGTTACTTGGGTTACGTAGCCTAGGCGAAGATTTCGCTCCGATTCGCGCGTCAAATCGCTCACATGTAAACGTACGGTACCCTTCAATAGGATAGTGCTGACCACCCTAGGGCCTAGGCCATGCTCTTAGAATACTAAGGTCTGGACACAGGACACTCCCTCTTATCGCCTGCGGGGGCGTTTTGCATGAGGTGCTCACCTGAGAGCGCCATGAGACCTTTCACTGCTGTATTATGTGGCGACCCTACCGGACTACGCTGAACGTAGGTAGAAGAGAAGCGATTCAAGTCGATGCCATCGATCGAAGCACCTATCCGTACGTATAACAACATCGAAGCCTGCCAAAGCGCTAATTCAAATCTAGTCTTTTCCAGCAACTGAAGGCCATGACCATGACTTCTACCTAAGTTCAGCGTAGTCCGGTAGGGTCGCCACATAATACAGCAGTGAAAGGTCTCATGGCGCTCTCAGGTGAGCACCTCATGCAAAACGCCTCGGCATCGGCAGGCGATTAGATAAGATTGTAGGGGAAGTGTCAGGGGGCTGGCCTAGGCCATTCCTCTGACCCTTCAAGGTCCAATACTGGTCCAATAATACGACAGGTTCGGGACAACCCATTTGTTGCGACCAGCTTGCAGCCAGGCTGTTTCACGACTGACTACATAGTCAAAACTCCTCCCCCCCCCCCAGGTCCACCAAATGACACACTCCTGCCATCTAGTGACGGGCGTCACAATAGTTATAACAATATTGGGATAAAATGTGATAAATATTTTTATTATATTCTCAAACCGAGAATAACAGGGCTTACTGCATACATCTAGTCTATACACACAAAGGTAGGTGAAAAACCAATGCGGCAACCCTGATTTTGAAAATGAGAGAAGTTTCCTCGGGAAAGGGGGCATTTAATTTCCATGTAACTGGAGGCGCAGGGATCAGGAAGGCTTAGACTTTGGGCACGCAAATGTAACCGGAAAAGCCAGCAGATAGAGAGCGAGGTAGCGTTGCAGGCCAAAAGCACGTTGAAAGACTGCAGGCTGCGCACACTTTTGCGGATTATTCCCCTTATGAGGCCACAATATGGCCCTCACAATATATGTCGTAATGAGTCGCTGCGGAGAGAGCAAACACTGAGCCTAATTACGCGGGAAAATTTTCACTATAAAACCAAGGGGCAGGGATATTTATTTATCCGGTTTGGGGTTTCGGTTACCGAGCGCACCCATCTACTCTATTCCCCTTTCGGGCCGCTTTTAATTAAGTCTCCCCCCCCCCCCAACCTACTAGTAACGCCTCACTCCCACCCCGCCTGCCCCTCTCCAAAAATGGCGAGNTTTTCGGGTCCTAAGGTCTTTTTAAATAGGTGCATTAGTTGCCTGGGGGGGGGGGGGGGAGGCAAAAGGATATTTCAAATGAGTGCGCTGGGAGGGATTCGCCAGCTGAATATACAGTACTCACACTTTGTCTTATTTGTTTTTAAAACAGCTCCATATTAACTTCTGGGTAATTGCGCAACCTCACGTGTAATGGCCGACTCATATCCGCCCGGTTCTAACCCTATTTGCGGCCAAGCACCATTGTTGAACTTGCTAGGAAACAATGGTTCCAGGTTGCAAATAGGGTCGGAACCGACTGGACAGATCATTTCCGCGGTCTGGTACAGTGTTGGACATTAATAGTGTGGTACTTGTGGCGCCACCAGCATATGACGGCAAAAGAACGAATTGAAAGTTGCATCCGCATGACTACCTTCACTTGATCCAAATTTTCCCTTCGTATGACCACCTTCATTTTGATGAAGGTGGTCACACGCTCTTTTGCCGCCAGCACTGTACGAGGGGTACTTAACTGTACGAGGGGGTTACACCTACAGTAACACATTTCTCTAGGGAAAATGGGTAGAACGTAATGATATAATGTGGAGAAAGCAGTTCCAGCCGGCGTCATCCTGCTCTTTTTCTTTGACTTCCATTTTTTTTACGTATATTCGTGCCCCTCCCTATTTTTTTTTCCAAATTTTCTGGTCTTCTGCGAAGACAAAAGGAGGTTGGATGATGTGCAGGAAAAGGCAGTCTCATCTCATCTCCGGTAGCGAAGGAAGCAGACTCCCGGAACTTCATTCCGCTTGCCGAATGTCTCCAACGCCTGACTATAATCACTTATGCCGGGAAACACCCTGTACACCCCCTCACCCCTGAGTCCCTTGAATATTATTGATCCTCTAGCAGGAAGATGTCGCATCAATAAGGGGGCATTAGGACAGGGCAGGAGCCAGCGGATTTGTGGGGCGGGTGGGGTCAAGCCTTGTGTACTCATTCGACCCAGGCCCCGAGATGTAGACACACAAAGGGAGGGTCGACGAGAAGCAACATGCTGGTGCAAGTTAGTGCAAGATCCGGAGTATTTACGGCCCCGGGTTGGTCACATCCACTGTAGGCGCATGGTAGTGAAAGTGGCAGTTCTATATACGTCTTGGCCTGTTCCTGCCCCCGCCTCTCCTAATAGGAGGATGCGTAACGGCCAATTTTGTCAAACTTAATTACCGCACTTTGGGGCTCGGCTGGCGTAGCCTGGCAATGGCAGACATATCATGCTTTCGCGACTCGTAACTGCCGCTGCTCATAGCCCGCGCAATGGATGATGGTGCTTTCTTGGCGGCCACCACTCTCTCACTGGAGATACAAGCTGGGGGAGGAATTCATCTACTTCTTTTTCATTAGGAAGGACCACACTCGCCGGTGTCGTCAATGGAGAGCATCTGGATGGCTGTAGAGAACCGTTAGGACCGTTAGGACCTGTTGGGAACCGTTATGACCGTTAGGACCGTTAGGGCACGCTTCATACCCCTACGCCATTTATTGAAAAGTTAAGGCATTAATATCTTCTTAGGGTCCTAAAATAAACGTTCAGAACACTGCGATCTCCAAAGCGTAGCACATACAATCAGAACCATAGGCAAACAATTGAAAGACAGATCCGATGCGGTCATAAAGGGGCTGGAATCTTACATTACTTCATACTTTATGCGGCATGTGGGCAAAATGCAGACGTTGTAAAAATAAGAGCACATCATTGCTCTTAAATTGATGCACAAATTGTACTCTCAGACTTAAACGGGATTCCACGTTCGTAATGGGATTACGTATATCATCTTCTGAACCAAGCATGTACTGCAAGTGGATGGCCATTCGGAGAATGCTTCGGGTCGTAAAAAAATTTCCAAGATGATATTCCCCCAGCTTGTATCAATACCGGCATAAAGCGACTTTTTCCTAAAGCTGATCTGATTTTTCATCCAGTTAGTGCGGGCAAGAGGCCAACTGGTACATTTTCAAACAGGTTTAAATAAATCCTACATGCGATTACCAGTGGAAGTTTCCTGTAAAAATTTATTGGGCGGAGCAAATGGTCAATGCGTGAAGCACTAAGTAGGGGCAGAAAAGGCAGCCTCATCCCTACTCTTCCAAGGCTCATAAAGAGCAAACGACCGGCCTCCGCCTGCATCTTGCCCCGACAGACTTTTTTTTTCTTTCTTCTTCTTTACTTCTTCTTCTTTCTCCTTAACTTCCTCCCCATCCCTTCCGCGTCTTCCCAGCAGAGCAGCCTCTTAGTTGCGTCCTGAATAAATAAAAGTAACATTGCTGGTCCTCAATTTCCTGGTCCTGGGCAAGTAAGCAAGCCCCGTCCTTCGTTCCTCCGACGGCAATTTTTTCAAGCAGCTGTTTGTGACAAGGAATGAGGCGCACTGTTCCCAACCGTCGCTGCGACAACTTTATTTATGGTTGCTCCTCCCTAATGATCGATGCGGTAAAAACCCTGTCGTCTCCTCAAATTGATATTGGTCCCGAGCCGCATCAAGCAAAGATGATAATATCCACCCAAGGCTCGTCACTGCAAAGGGAGGGGTCCTTTTTTTTGAAAAAAAAAAAAAAGAAAGGTTGTTTTGTTGTGTGTGTTTCTAGACCGCCAATAGCAGTGTATATGTTCAAAGGCGTCCCTTTTCTTCATGGGGGGAATAACATGGCCGATTCCAAGAAGTCAATTGCATGGCATTTATTGTATTTGCACGTGTATAAGGCGGGCTTCAATATTTTATGATGTTCGATCTGTAATGTGCTGCTGGGTGAATATTGTTATGTGGGGCTTGGTGCAAGACACAGCTTGCGTTGAATATTTTTTTGTGTAATTATTACGGTTGACTCCGGATATAACAGACTTCAACGCGGCACCCGGCGTTGCCCAGGAAGAAATGAATGAAGGGAAAACACCTGCCAGTACCCCCGTCAACTGTCTGTCTTTCTGTGTGTCCGCCCACCAATGCCATCTGTGGTCCTGCTACTCCAACACCTTGAACCTCTCCCGCCTGTATCCCGCGGACAGACAGACAGAGAGGCAGACAGAGAGACAGACAGACAGACAGACTCACAAACGGCTTTATTTATATAAGATGGCGAGACTGTTATAACCGAAAGTCCGTTATAACCGACGCGGTTATATCCGGAGTCAACTCTATTATGTGCACGGATGAAATACAGGGTGGTCCAAGTTCAAGTGTCGTTTTATAACGGCGATTAATAGCAGTGATTTTGCGATGACGTAGCAGCGACGCGTAAAATGTCCCACTTCGGCGCATCTTCGGCGCAATCGAAGTGGGCAATTTTACACGTCGCTGCTACGTCATCGTTAAGCGCTTCTATTAATCGCCGTTATAAAACGACACTTGAACTTGGACCACCCTGTATATTAGGATAACAAAGTAAGTCCAATTTTGGTTTATAATTTGAAGATTTGTTTACACTACCAATTTCCTGGTGAAGTCCAACATATTTATAACGAGCCAACAAGCCAGGATTTTCAGTCTTCAGCTGGCCACAAAATTAAAAGTGACTTTTGCAAGTACAAATAAAAATGCAACAATTGTATTATTCATGCTAGTAAAGAGCTGCAATGATAGGTCATATAGAATAGCAGTATCCGAATGACAGTTGAGCTGGGCGTATTTTGGAAGCTCAGAGTAGGGGTAGTCTGAGCCCTGACTTTTGACAAGATATTCATGGTGGGCGTAAAGTGGGCCTTAACTCGCTCCGATAACTGGGCCTTTGTTGACTTTGTCCAGGCATCCGTTGAGCCGAGTCATAAGGTCCTGGTCCGAGTCGTATAAGCAGCCATGCAGAGTTTAGGGAGGATCATTTGCTGCTGGGCGGATGTTATTTCGTTTCAAATTTCCCCGGGAATCCCCATTTGATCCGAATTGCGTTACAAGACATTATCCGCAAGCAGTCGTCTCTCTGTTTCCTCGTCCCTCCCCAGTCAAAGGGAAATAAATGCGATTTCAATTTCCATAAAACAGGCATAAAGTCAAGCTAGGGTCCGCTTTAAGCCCTAGTTTCGGACAATAATTATGATGACGCTCACCCGATGAGATTTGTATGACTTGCCCTTCGACTCTATGACTCTATCAACATGGGCCCACTGTCTCTTATTGCCTATATAAGTCTGCTGACATAACCTTTTTCTGCACAATCATGTAAATAAGACGGGTTTTTTGTCGCATCAAGATTCTTCCAAGTTTCTTGTACTTTAGGACACATTTGCAGTAGAGAGTAGTCATACACTCTTAACCATTTACCTTCTCTAGAGAGGGTAAGAAAGTGGCCATTTTTTGCCTTACATTGTAGGGTAAATATTCTTGGGTAAATTGATTCTAAGGTAAATTTTGCATGTATTACCTTAGAA
>KZ538831.1:0-49262 GCA_000934665.2 Catajapyx aquilonaris | reverse complement strand
AAAAAAAAAAAAAAAAAAAAAAATCGACAACGTTGATCCAACAAGTTGAAACAGATCCGCACTGGCGAAACATTCATGTTTGCCCGGCATAATGTACGACATATTAGTGCGGCCAAAATGCACTGCAAACGTATAAAGAGCGCTCATCGGGCTCGGAATTAAAATCGGGATAAAAGTGCGCAATTTGGGGGGGACCGGATGGAAATTTACAACATAAACACTATATCACGTGGGTGGAGAGAGGCTCATGTTATGAAATGAATGTTGTGCGTGGGTCGAATTAATATGTGCTAGTATGTCAACAGTGCTATCAATGCGAGAGCGTCTACAGTGGGGGATTTTAATTCGCATTTGCCTAAGCACTATTTGCTATACGTGAACAGATTATGTAATTACTCTATACTGCATGTGAACACTGCGCAGTAATATTATACATAGAGAGAAATAATTTTGTTTTTATGCGATAACTTTGGGTTGATTGAACTATAAAGTGCAAAAAAAAATCTATGTAAACCTTAGAAAATGGTTAGTTGTTCACTGACTATGCAGAATTTCCGTTTTATTCGCACGAAATGGCCAAGGAAAACCTCAAGTTGTACTGATTGAGATTCAGATGTTCTTCCAAATTCCTGTAGATTCAGATAGAGTGCTAAGTTTGGATATTTTGGCTTATAGCACTAAAAGAAGAAGCAGGAGATACGATTTTGAATTTCTTCATGCTCTAGAGACTTCCAGGTGAAGGCGATTTTATCAACAGTTACTGTATTACAGTACTATCTGTCTCAATTAGTTTTGGCCACTTTATCCTGCTCTTGAAGCAACCCTTCACACAAACACACACCTCCTCACCGTGGGGCCTGTGCGAAGGGTTGCTTCAAGACGAGGATAAAGTGGCCGAAACTAATTGAGACGGATAGTACCAACGGTTCAAAAAGAATTGTCCCTCGCGTCGAGCGGGCAGCCACGCGTCAGGATGAAAGGAACCAGTTAACTGGTTGCTTTCATCCTGACGCGTGGCTGCCCGCTCGACGCGAGGGACAATTCTTTTTGGACTGATGAATACATGTCAAAACATGTCTAAAGATACCCTGACTTTTATGCAACAATTACTATACTTTTATTTTGATCAAGTTCTGACTATTTTTCGTAGCAGCAGGGTACCATTTGTCTAAACTTTTTAAATTGGCATATACACTGATCTACTGTAGGAAAGGTCAGAGGGCGTTTAAGATTGTGTTTGTAAATATGCCATTAATGAATGCCATGTTATTTGGAGCAATAGCCGCACACAGGAGCGAGTTAATTCGACATTATTTTAGAGCAAAAGCTTCCCTACACACCATTGCCAATATATTCTGCCCAAGTGATAAATGACACATTACCGGCACCTACATTGCATGCTCCATGAGTAAGTTGCATAGAAAAGAGATTCCTTTTCTAAAATTATTCCAGTCGATAATGTACAAAGTCGTTTGGAATGAATGACGCTCGGCAGGAGATAGGGCAAGTTTACAATGGTGACTTGCAGAGAGTACGTCCTGTGATTGCACAAGCACAATAACATGATATCCTTCTCGCCTGGAAAGACTGAGATTTTTACGACGTCCTTTCGCCGCATGCAAGGCGATATGACACACGGCCTCGTAATCCCCCCCTCTAAAAAAAAGAACACCCCCCCCCCCCTTCCAAAAAAAAAAGTCCGCTTTTTTGTTTGGCGCCAGGAACATTAAATGTTGCTGATATGCCTGATGGCCGCTTTGGACAAGGTCAATTAGGCTCGCTCCAAACGGCCCGAACATGGCCTACATGTGGTCTACGCCAACTGATAATACCCCCAAATGGACATGTTGACGCCAAACTCACGTTATTGCAAATCACAAAAAATTGCATTCAATATATGGATCTAATGATGCTAAAACCAGGATTGTAGAGTTTAGATGGGTTCTCTCCGTGTTCGCGTGATTTTCTATGGGTTCTCCAGGTTCATGTCGGAATCAAAACCCCTCACAACACTTGTTCAATCACGGGGTATCCATTTTTTTAAATCTAGTATTTTGCCCAAAAATGGAGTCCTTACCCAGTAAGTACGAGGAAATGTGTGTCAAACAGAGCAAGAGAAAACCCAAGAAAGACAGTCTGAGTAGGAAGCACTTGCAGTGCCAATTGTACCTCCCCGTCATTATTCTTATCGCATGGCATGAGACGCGTAAATTAATGAAACAGATATCTGTGCTTCCAAAGTGCTTCCAGGCTCGCCAAACTGGTGTACATGAAACTTGGCCATTACCTACCCAGTTCTTCCCCAGTTTCCTCATGCTGATAGTTATTAATTAAAGCCGGCAAGCCTCCCCCCCCCCTCCCACCCTACCATCTCCCTCTGTAAGCTTTAAGAACAGTCCCATAACCAGTCCACGCTAAGCTGCCCAGCCTCAATATGGCTGTCGATTGGCCTGCCTCCCATTCCGACGCTTTATGACGCATTTTTGATGCATACGGATAAAAGGCGCCCCATTAAAAGTCACAGTCGGGTCATTAACTGCAACGCTAATTCCTTTGCCAGCAGAGAAGCAACTCAGCGCTAACTCCAATCTCCCACCCCCTAACTACCCCCTATCCCCCAAAAAATAAGGGGGGGGGGGNGGGGGGGGGGGGGGGGGAAAAAATCCCTCCCGCAACATTATTGTCTTATCTAAGCCACCTCCATCTACAAGCTTCAGCTCCATTGAACACTGCAGTAAACAGTCTGGGTTATAGCGTTCTGCGGCCTTCATTACCCGGGTTCTGTATTCACAAAAAGGCAAGTGCAGTCTATATGTGAGGGCTTCTCTCAGACCAACTACCGTAACATTACGGCCAAGTGTCTTCCGTTGTTTTCAAACTGGTTTTACGTCCACTCTTTCCTCCCAACTGGTATTTTCTTATTAAGGTCTTGGAATATTTTGGAGGCGCCAGCGCCTGTATGCTAGTCAGGAGATATTATGTGAGCATTCTTGTCAGTCACAGAAAGCACTAGGAAGAGGTGGGCACAGCTAACTTTCGATAGCAGCTAACTTGCTCAGAAAAACCATGGACATCACCAAATCGTTAATTCTTAACAGCTAGAAAGGTTAGTGGAAACCCCCCTAATCATTCTAGCTGTTTATCATTAGCAATTTAGCGCCGCCCATGGTTTACTAACCGAATTGGCTGTTAGCGGAAGTTAGCTGAGCTAATAATTTCGGTTAGCTTGCCCAGCTCTGCTAGGAACCTATCAAAAATAATTTTATTTAGATTTTGTGACTATAGTATGGATTTTCGGAGTTAAAGGTCACTCCGGGTATAGTAGACCTTTGTATGGGCACACTTCGGATATAATCATAATTCATAATTAACCGAAGCAGTAGTGGTGGAGTGGATATAGTATCCGACTGCTAATCGGGAGGTCCTGGGTTCGAGTCCCGGAGGCCGGCGGTCCTGACCTTGGTTTTCTGTGGTTTCCCCAGGAAAAATTCCGGGATCGTACCGTAAAATAGGCCACAGCCGCTTCCTTCCTTTACTATCCTTGTCCTGTCCTTGAGGAGGTGCGGTGTCGGTGGGTGCTTTCTGACCCGCACCTAGTGTGGGGTGTCTTGCAGCTTGGCCCCCTGGGGGACTGCACACGACCCCAATCTTGAGACATTGCACCTGCACCAGTGTCCCCCCCCCCCCTCATTATCCCTATCCTGTCCCCTGTCCTCATGCACCGGAGGAAAGAAAATAGGACGAGAAAATTGATGGTGGTGTGCCACCCCCCAACAGGGCCTATGTAGGTCTGTCACGGGGTAAAATAAATAAAATAAATAAATAAATGAAAATTCATAATTCATACCCCGTTATCAGCCGGCGGCTCTTTAGGGGGGGGGGGTTCATCCCAATTTTGTTTTTGACTGGAACTTTTTGCTTTTTCATATTTACTTCGCTTTTTGGATAGGATAGGGACGGAAGGAAGCGGCTGTGGCCTATTATTTAGGAAGCGATCCCGGAATTCTCCTGGGGGGACCGTGGGAAACCACAGAAAACCAGGGTTAGGATTTTCGGCCCCGGGACTCGAACCCATAGGACCTCCCGATTAGCAGTTGAACACCTTATCCACTCCACCACACTGCTTCGGTTCACTTCGGATATAGTAGACCAGAGTCCCACGCCAGATGATCCCTGACGTTATTTTAACGACTTTTAACGTCAATTTCATGTCAAGAAGTGTAACTACTATTGTACCGTTGAGACGATAGAGACGTAAAATTGACGTTAAAAGTCGTTAAAATAACGTCAGGGATCATCTGGCGTGGGACTCTGGTCTACTATATCCGAAGTGTGTCCGTGAAAAGGTCTACTATATCCGGAGTGGCCTTTAACTCCAAAAATCCACACTACTGTAGATAATAGTTAAATTTTGAGACTCAGTGTTCACATAATGAAATTTAAAATGAGCCTTTTAAGGGGATCATCTTTTTTTTCCTTTACCGACTTTAATCATTCATTCATGTTGGGTTTTGATTGTGAGGAAACAAGAAAACCCCGAGAAAACCCCGAGAAATGCGAACATCGAAACTCTATCCACATAACTATCCTGTCCGATCCGGGGATTGAACTCTGTACCTCAGAGGCTGTTGCGATAACCACTAGACCACCCTAATTAAATTTAAAATGTGCGTATGCGTGATTTCACATTGTTCATTCAAATCGACTTTAAATGTCAGAGTGAGCTATATTCAACTTCAAAAATTGTCCATTGCCATCAAAATTAAAATTAAAATTATGCAAAGTTCTAGTGCCTTCGGTGGCAATTATATATACATAAATTCCAAATTCTCAACTTTCGAGAAATCTTTTTATACATATAAACAACCGCAATAACCATCCACGAAAGTATGAGCTCGACGTAGTCCGTGCTCCCCCCCCAAAAAATGAAAAAATGAAAAAAAAGTTTGCCATGAATTTTTCTGACAAACACTCAAAAGTCAAAAGGTCTGGCAGGGGGAAACGAAGAGAGCGGGAAAAATGAGTAACACTCACCGAACATCTTAATGGGTGAAAATATCATTAGAACACTTTGTAGGAAAGCACTGTGGGAGTAATTAATGCAATCCCAACTTCGGAGCGAATCATTAAAAATGATCTTGCAAAAGTATGGTACGAGTTGTAATTTGATTAATTGTGACGTTTTATGCCGGCCGCTTAATGAGCAGCAGTTCGAGTCCGGAAACTAGTAAAAAGGCTGCTGGGATGGGATGAAAGAGCAGCGGAGGGGAATATAATATCTTCTCGCTGGCATTCTCCATGTATAATTATCACCATTTTGCTTCCGCTCAGCTTTTACTGACAGCAGTTCCTGCTTGCACACTCAGAATATACGATCTCTTCCTATGGTCTTTCCTCAGACTTTGGAAATGACCGCAATATGTGCAGATTAATTCATTAGCGATATGGCCCTGGGAGTCAATTGTCGGAACAAATGCTTGAAAAAAAAGACCGGACCCATACTGATCATGGGAGCGGTTTTTTTCAACAAAAAAAGTGGCAGGCCTGAGGGGGGTGACCTGTCTCCGTGTCGCATTAGTCCTAATGGTCTTGGGTCGTGAAGCCGCCTCATTTCTTCCTCTCTATACCTTTTTTTTCCTTCCATGGGCCCATTCTTTTATCTGTTCCGCTCTCCTGACCACCTCCCCTATGTGCGCAACAAGCCAGGTCCAATTAGAGTAGGAGAACAAAAATAAAATTACAAATATATAACGTGGGATTTCTGGTCGTCGCCATAAACTTGAGTCATTTTATTTGGCGTCTGGACAAGGGAAAAGGCTACCACTTCCCATTAAGAGAGCTACAGATGTTTCTACTTGCCCAGGAACCATTCCCAAATTGGTTTAAGGGTCTGTCCCGAGGCCTCTCTACTCTGTTGTGTTGCGTACATTGCCCATAGGTCCTTAGTGTAGTATAGGCCTAGTCTATGATTTGGATTGTGTTGAAATATACAGGGTGTTCAAAGTATTTGGGTCACTTCTTTGATAACTGATATCGCCTGATAGCAGCTATCAAGAAGTGACCCAAATACTTGGATCACCCTGTATTGTTATCACTGTTATGGATATGTTTATTTTAGAGCAGATTGTGTTTCAACATTTTTAAGGATCAACGGCTATAATAATTATCTTGCTTTGAATAACGAGGGTGTTCATTTCGGCCTGGTTGTGAGGAAATAGGTCAGGTAAATGTCAGAGTGGAGGCTGATACTGTATCCTCCAATCTTGGCTTCACCTGGTCTCTTTATTTCCTTCTGGGTAGTAATGAATACATTTGAAGTTAGAAGTACAGTGCAGTGCAGTATAATGAATGTTATCAGTACTTGCTTTGATTGGTCCAGCTGAAAAATCTATGTAGCGACACGTGTAACCTCATTTGACTTACACCAATAATATTAAGGCTGGGTTGCTTGATAGAAAGTAAAATCAGAGCAATGGTTGACTGATTGTTACCAACACTGAATAACATCAGCTAACTATCAGTTAGGTTACTTGGTCTACGCAGCGACATTATCGAAATTTGCTGGTATCACCTGAATGTGCCTAAATGCGAAATGCACTTTTTATGAATCACTGGGGGTTGCACCAACAAAATTACCGGTCCGATAGCTCCTAATGGACAGATAGGTAGACCTTTTAACATGTGTTATCGGTCCGTTAGGAGCCATCGAACCGGTAATTTTGTTGGTGCAACCAGGTATCAGAATTTGGTATTTACAAGCAGTTTGTTAGTGACTCTCAAATGGACGGTCAACCCACAAAAATGTCAAAACTGAGTGAAGCTCAGGAACATATACCTAAAGGATCTTACTTCATTAAGTTAAAATCACGCTCGTGAAATCTGCATACTTCTGCCATAAATGACCGAAAAGAACACTGAATAAATTTCACAGGTACGACCTTCAAATCCCTTTTTTCTCAAAACGTGGGTTAACTCATTATTGTATAACATCATCCAAATAAAAGTCCCCATAAGGCCAGATCTTCATAATAGGCCTATAATAGGCGTATACACTAGTTACTCAAATTTGATGCCATTACTCACTTACAGTGTGGCACATAACAACATGCACATTCGAAAATATAAATGAAGGCTACTTATGTCCAGTCCTCTTTGTTTTTACACTTAACAAGCACATTTACATCACTCCCAAAACTTTTTTTTTTTAAAAAATCACTTAGTCAACATTCCAGTCACGCCCACACTTGAAACTTTTCATCGTATCTCGAGGGAATATACAGTAATATTCATTTCCAAGAGAGAAAGAGGGCTGTGCAGGTTAAGGTCTGAATCCTGGTTGCAAGCCACAATGAGATGTAAGTTTGACACAAAGTTTGGTGAAAGTAGTGTCGCGGGAGGGGAGGGAGGGGGTTGGCAGAAGGAAGAAAACGGGTGCATATTGGGTGATTTGAATCCATCTTGGCGGATTTGCATCTGTGGGCACGAATTAATCTGGCTGCGACGAATGCCTGCAATGAGGCGATCCGTGAAACAAAGTTTGGAGCGGCCACTGGCAGACTCCCATAACAAGCAGACGACTTCCAAGTCGTTAGATTTTAAAGGCCTGCAGCCGCTTATGGAATGAAAAGCCTGCTGAACTTGGAAGAGGACTTTGCCGCCAGAATGAAGGCAGAAACGGCGGGAATTTATCCAATGACTTTTTACTTGACTCGGGCTTGATTATGTATCTTTTATGGGCTTCAACTTTGTGCGAAACTACACGGAAGGCTCCTTATGCCGTCATTAGTCTTCTTATGGCTTTGAGGTGTCTTCAAGCGCGCCTAATAATCGCAACTTTGCTACACTTTCCAGCTCTCATACCTAATCACGCTTTATTATTTTCCACCAGTTAGCACACTCTTGACGATGCCTTTCGTTTCGAGACTGACACATTTCAATTTGAAAATTATCCCCGCGTATATACCTTACATGGAGAATCCTGACACATGGGGGGGAATGCAGGCGAATTCTGACATATTCGTAGATTTGTGAATATTGAGTGGAATTTTCGTCTCACTGCTAGTTACTAACTTAGCAGTACCATTGCCAACACTGGTACTGCTAAGTTAGCAATAACTAGCAGTAAGACGAAAATAGTGTTTTGTGCCTTATTTGATATGGAAGTCTCCAAATTGAACAGTGTGCTCAATCGATATAATGTTTTAGAAAATGAGCTGTGATGTAGCTAAATGACGTCACCATTATCGCGGGGTAAGAATTACAAAACCCTAACTACATAGGATTTTCATTGCAGTTACAACCTTGTAATTCTCACCCCGCGTAATTGTCAATGTTATGATATAGGCCTACTTATTGATGACAATATTCTCCGCCCTATAAAAATTTGAGTGTTTATTCACTTTTAGCTGCTGCTTTGCAAAAGTAACGTTGTCTAAATGAAAATACGCAGAGAGTATACCAACTTAGTAACATGTTAACTACTCTGGGGGATTTAGACCTTCCCATACTACCTCTGGGGTCCTGATATCGATCCTCGGATCGGGTGGAGGAATTACTCATGTGGAAAGAGTTTCGAGGGGTTCCCTCCATATTCGACTGGATTTTGTTTTGGGATTCCCATTTCCTACCACTTTCCAAATCCATAATCATTCAGATTATGAATAAAAGCGGGTAAAATTAAATACCACGTAACAGGCCATGCCCCTATTACGAGGTATCCAATTAACTGCTGTGTTCCTGCATCCGCACTTTTTTATTTGTAAAACTAACACTCAGTGGAATACTGTATTGCGTTTAAATTCAACAATGCTTATATTGTCCACATTCATTTTTGTATGAACGAGGGCGGACTGGGTGTCAATAGACTGCACAGTATGGGTATTGAGTCCTAGTGGTAAACCAATGACCAATGAGCTGACATAATCGGCACAGCTGCTTGATGGCGGCTGTCGATGCATGCCCAGCTCGCCAACCGAGATAGCCCAGGCTTCCCTGCCGCAGTCGCCATATTGGTCCCCAGAAACACTCAACCTAGGCCTACATTTATGGCCAGATGGAATCAGCGCCTCTGACGCACTCTGGTGAGCACAGGTTCTAATCAAAGGGTCGCATCAGTTCACAGCCCTGTTTAAAGGGACCATCTGAGATTGGTCTAACAAGAATTTCACGTCACATCGCCTTCACCAAAGATGATCTACCTAGTATAGGACTGCTTATTCAAGATGGCGCCACATTCGTGATACGGCTTTAAAAAAATATTTCAATCTCTAAGTCAAAGGACTGCAATTCTGAATTAGGCAAACCGATCGTAAGAAAATTTGTGGCGATTTAGCATTCATTCACACTGCAGCGTATACCGAGCACAACCATGAAGCTCGGTCTTGACGAGAAGGCAATGCAGCGAGCGAACTTTAATGTCCAGCACATGTCAGATGACAACCACTACAAACATGGCGACAGTTTGAGCCGGACTTGCACAGCCACAAATGGATCATCTAAATGAAATACAAAGTTAATTATCACAAAATCGCTCTTGTCACTGGACAAACAAGCCTGGAATGGGAATGATTGATAGTTGAGTGGCAAAATACATCTGTTTGGTGCGTGCTGAGCTGCTGTAATCCGTGCAAAAGCAAATAGACGTGCAGTACGGAGACGTCACTATACAATAATACAGACATTGAAGCGATTCATCCTGGAGGGTTAGTCTGCCCCCGTGGCTTGGCATGCTTTCCACTTTGCCTGCCAAAAGGGGCAGCAGTAGGCAGTGGGCCCAAGGTCGATGCATGGCTGCTACCGTACCCAGAATCGGATATCTTGAATTATGATCTCGACAGAGATCATGCCAAAAGCCATTATTTTGTGCGACAGGGAAATTGCACTATAGGGCTAACATAGTTGGGCTCGATAAGGTTGCAAATGAGGCGGGCAGTACCCATATATGAAAAAAATGCGGTCCTGCATATGGGAAGCAAATGCCATACAAGCCCCCAGCTCTCATTCAACCCTTGAATGTTGCTGTTGACACAGTCGTTTGGCCCTCGAGCTACTGCAGAGAAGGCCGGACTCCTTTTTCATACAGTATCTATTGGATACTGCTGCCAGCGATTGCATGGTGACTGTTCTTTGCTTAGTTGCCTCATTCGCTAATCACTTTGCAGTACTGTACTATTTTGTACAGATCTCGTCATGTACAGTACATCGTATAATATCCTCTGGCGCACCAGTGGGATTGACTCCAATTTGCTTTCATACAGTGGACGGATATAGCAATGACCTGTAGTTGAATAGGGTAGATTTTTTCATCTGCTTTTGATAACTTTGGCTAATTTTCAGCGCAAAAACAATGCGAAAAGAGAGCCATGTAATAATGATGCAAAATATCAATGTTTGTACAACCGAAAACCTACATGTGAACACATCCCTGCTGAAATTTAAAACCAGCCCTTTAAATACCATACTCCTCGCTCGGTTCACTTCAATGTAAGCAATGAAGAAGCACGTTACAACACCTCCCCCCTCTCCCCAAACGTTATTAATGCAAATGCAATATCTTCGGCGCGGAAACATCCCGAAACGTTCATTTGAAAATGTTTCCGCACAACGACACAACTAATCTACGTCCGGATAGAACTTCCTCAAGACCAGGAGGAGCCGCGTCTCTTAATCAAGCCTCGACTATAGATCCCCAACCCAAAACCGCCAGAGAGAGAGACCCCCGTCACCAGGTATGAGGCCTATATATGCATCCGAGGCGACCATTATTCCTTCAAAGTTTCCCTGGACAGGCACTGCTTCTGGTTGAGATTGAACCATTACAACTTAGCCCTCCTCCCTTATTCTCCACCTCTAAAACCGCCAACCTGCGCCCCCTCCTCCTTCTCTTCGTTGCCGAGACGGAATTGTGACAATCTTCCCTTGGCAGGAAAGGCCCGGCAGCACAATGAAAGCAGCAAATCGATGCCCATAACACGCACAACAGCTAGAGTTTCATTTGAGGCGATGTAGGCTGCCGGTGTGGAGTTGGGAGGTGATGCTGCTTGGAGCCAGATCGAGTCCCTCCCAAAAAGGAAAAGGAAAAGGAGAAGGAGAAGGAGGGAACAGCAGCTTTCCTCCGGCCATTTCGGAAGCCGAATTTGTGCAGCAGAGTCAGTCTCTGGGTCGCAGAATTGATTGCTCCAGGCCGTACAGACTGCAATGAATCGGGAAAGAGAAGAAGGAAGAGATGGCGCGGGATGAGTCTAATGGCTCAACCGACTGCGCATAATGTCCCGCCTTGACAATAGGAGCCGCTTCCACCACTGCCTAATTAGGCCTAGTCATTATGCAGATGATTGTGCGCTAAGAAGTTTCTTTGAGGACTCATTGTGCTGACGGAAGGGCAGCCAGAAGCCCCCCCAGTTGGAGAAATGGGGGGGAAAGTGGAGGAATATAAAATATATACGGTATATACTCCACGCATATACTGTAGAGTATACCACGTTCACCGGATGTTACATTAATAATAAAGGAATCGAGCCTGCGGCTCGCCACGTTCCCATTTCTACATTTCCGTCGGCCAGCCTGTGTAATTTACTGTCACTTACTTTCATAGCTACCTCCCGAAACTTATTAAAACACTACTCCATTTGTTACCTGCCTTTTATTGCACAGATTCTGAAGAAAAAAACAAGTAACCAAAATATTTGGTTAAGATAAATTAAGTTAAACTTAGTTACATTGGTAGAAATCGCTCACATGTAAACGCACTTTAAAACCATACCAGGCACCAACTTGCCAAATTGGGCAAAAAATTAGGAATCGAAGCGACATCCGACTGTGAAGTGCAGAAGTAAGCGAGTCGCCACCCAGGAGGTGGCGCTCTGGCGTCCGGAACGGCGGGGGAATTCCGTGTTTTTTTTATATATAGTTTTTTGAGTTTTACAAAAAAAAAACAAAGTGGTTTGCAAAATAGAAAACACGGGCTTACTTTGGACAACCACTCCCAAAGCTGTAGGCCGTAAGGTGTGGGAGGAGTTTCCATGACAGTCGGCTTTTAATAATATAGATTTTGGTTCTACCAAAATATACTATCAAAAGTGTAATAATGTGGGAATAATTCACAGGGTGTTCCAAATTTCTGGGTCGTTTCTTAAATAACTGATATAGCCCGATAGCCATTATTTTATTGTAGAGTGTTGTGCCCCGATCCAGGTTTCCCATTACTCCCAGGGGCACTCATATAGAAGTTGCTATATAATGGGGCACTTGGTTAGGGGCATAACAAGCTACAAGAAATAACTGCTATCGGGCGATATAAGTTATGGGTGATTCTCCAAAAACTTACAATTTTCAAAGCAAGAATTAATGAATTTCAAAACTTGTTTTAAAAATCTGGAAAAATTCTCACTTACTCTATATGAGGTCACAAATCAGGGAAAAATATGGAGAACTAATTCTGATATTCTAATGCCAGGAGAGTGAATATTTCCAGGAGTTCGGGAGCCAGAAGAATGACCTATGCATGCACGGTCCTATGCATATCACGGTCCAGAACAAACGTTGTCTATGGAGATTTCGGTGGGTTAAAGAAGACCCTTCATTCCATGGAATCACAGTTATTTCAAAACATTTAAGCTATTACATTAAGCTATATACATTAAGCTATTATGTGACATAAAAAAATGAGCCAGGAGCGTGAAATTTTAATTTCCGGGAGAAAAATGACCTTTGGATGCATTAGGATTAATATCACGGTCAAGAACAAACGTTGACTCTGGACATTTCTGTGGGTTCAAGAAGACCCTTCATGCTATGGAATCATAGTTATTTCAAAACATTTAAGCTATTTTATGACATAGAAAAATGAGCCAGGAGTGTGAACTTTTTATTTCCGGGAGTTTGGGAGCCAGAAGAATTGACCTTTGGATACATTAGGATCGATTAGGATTAATATCACGTTCCTGAACAAACGTTGACTCTGGAAATTTCTGTGGGTTCAAGAAGACCCTTCATGCTATGGAATCATAGTTATTTCAAAACATTTAAGCTATTTTATGACATATAAAAATGAGCCAGGAGTGTGAACTTTTTATTTCCGGGAGTTTGGGAGCAGAAGAATGGCCTTTGGATGCATTAGGATTAATATCACGGTCCAGAACAAACGTTGACTCTGGAAATTTCTGTGGGTTCAAGAAGACCCTTCATGCCATGGAATCACAGTTATTTCAAAATATTTAAGCTATTTTGTGACATTAAAAAATGAGCCAGGAGTGTGAACTTTTTATTTCCGGGAAAACTCGGGACACACTTAGGAGTGATGCAGCAAGGTCATGTCAAATGAATAAATCGTTTTAAAAATGTTGTTTTATACCTGCAACTATGTACAATTTAATTATAGTATTGAAACTTGTCTAATGTTAATAATAAAATTGTAAGAAAATATAGCATGCTTTAAAATGAGATCGGGACATGCCAAGAATAGTGATTTTAGGCCCTTTGACATTTTTTGCAGTAAAACTTAATTTAATATTTTTCTTTGTCTTCATGGGGATGGCTAGGTGTCAACTGCTTCTCCAAATGTTTAAAGAATCAACTCCCTCAGTCAAGCCATTTTTGAGTTATTATGCTGGGACATGGTATTGGTAAGTTTTTGGAGACCCACGAATTTGGAACACCTTTGTATATTCAATAATTTTGGCTCTCATTGTCGCCATGTTCCAAGATGAGAAGAGTGGAAAAAAACATATTTTGTGACTAAAAGTTAATTTGCCAGAGTACATTCAACTCGATAATCCGCCGATAAAGTCGGGCGACATTTACTTTAATGGCAGGGTAACGGAATCCCCTTTGAGTGGTCATAAGTCCAGGGCCGTAAAGCGCAACGAAATAAAACGAGGCGTATTCAAATGCTGCTCGTAGCGTAATACGCCGGACTTTATGCGCCTGCTAAGCTGCCGATATTTAGTTCCAACACGCGGCCACAAAATGCATACCGTAATTATTAGATCTCATAGAAGTGAGAAGGTTCCATTTTACTTGCCATGTGGCTCCCCTTCTTTCACTTTGCTACAACTATAGCATTAGACAGGCTCTTGATAGCGGTAGACTGTGCTTTCCAAACAGCTCACCTGCCCAAAATGGCTCTCGTCTTCCCAACGACCACCAGTCACGACTAAGCGAATCGATAACACTTGCCAAAAGACTTCCACACCTAACCGCCCACCTAACACACAAAAAAAAGAGGAAGAAAGAAAAAGAAACTCCTTCTCAATCACTACAGGCACATGGCCGGATTCTCACACCACAAACCAGCAAATTGTCCCGTTTGCATGCTCATCAAGTGACGTCATAATAATGTGAGAAAGGTGAATTCATATTGCTGTAAAGATCGACCAGTTTCAGCGGTTATGACGTAACACTACAACAAATGAATGGGCATTTAAACCGACCATGAACCTGTTAGTTATTACGTTAGTTCATTTTTCTCAAAAATGTTTACACACATAAAGAAAACACGATTAATTGACAACTAACTTAAAGCCACTAATATTGTCAACGTGGGAAACAAATGGGTCTCCACAAAATCACAATAATCCAACAGAATTGCTGTGAAAAAAGGCACTTTGGGCATCACCCATTTTCAAGAACAATATTTTTGTCCCATTCGGAATGACCTTATCAGGGGGATATTTGGAAATATTTTCTGCAGTAATTGTTTATTTTGCAATCACTTGAACATACACAGAGGTTGAACGCTTGCAAACCATATAAGCCTACCACAGTTAAAACAAGAGCAACAATCAGGGCCATTACATACAATGTTTCTCATTCTGTCACCCTTTGGAATATAAACAAAGGAAGATGATCGTAAATGTTGCTTTAGTTTCAACTGGTTGGAGTAAATAATCCATAAGCTCATTTCCCGGCCCACTGTTAAAGGATATAGGTGGCTAATGTTAATACCCATGTAGACTAACGTCAGGTTTTAGCATACTGAAAGGATTTTGTTGTAATTTTATCATGAATCAAAATGAAGAATGAAATACAGAACGATCAGATTCACCTTTTGAGGTATGCGGGATTGAAAATTGCATTTCGTGTGTGTTCATGATCATGTTTTTCAAGTACTGTACCTGCTCTAGCGCAAACTGACTTGACATAAAGTGAGATTTCTGCAATTGAAGCTAAATTGCAGTTATTCAAAAACCTCTAAAAGCCAGGAATCCAATTTATATACCTTTCCTCGACCACAATGTCAAAGAAATTGCACCATCAATAATTTCTTGTTTATTGTGCTATTTCTCACTTTGTGTGTGAGAGAGTTTATAATTAGAATTAGCATTACCTTAACTGTATCAAAAAACATGCTAGCTACAAGTGCACACACGCTCATTCTATGAAATAAAATCCCCCAACCCTCTTCTTGCAACCCTTTTTTTGCGCCCAAGCCTACTGCTTCGTCGCCCGGCCTCTATAAAATCGGCATAAAAGTGGGTATTGCAGAGCACATGTTGGTGGCAGTGGAGGCACAGCCTTTATTTCGATCCTTATCGGGAGATCGCTGCTGGAGTACTACAGTACTACTAGAAGGCCCCGGATGCCAGTCCTCCCCGCTTCCCCCCCAACCCTCCAAAACTCCCCCTCCCCTCTTCCTCAAATTCGCTCAATGGAAGTCACGTGGTGAACTCTCCCGCTTCAAGCTTCGACTCCCCTGCCCTCCGACGGGAAACCATACAAGGCTTTTCTCAGGCCAGGAAATACACTACAAAGTGGACTTCTTATCCGCTATTTCATTACACAGTAATTCAGTTTGTAAGCACAAAAAATGTTCCCATATGCCAAAAAGAGGTGGTCATATAGAGGTAGAAATCATATGGAGGTAGAGATCACATGGAGGCGAAAATCATATGGTGGCGAACATATATTGAGGCGAACATTATCAGTATTGAGGCGAACATCATATGGAGGCGAACATTATATTGAGGCGAACATTATATTGAGGCGAACATTATATTGAGGCGAACATTATATTGAGGCGAACATTATATGGAGGCGAACATCATGTTGAGGCGAACATCATATTGAGGCGAACATCATATGGAGGAGCCCGGAAGATGGTCATATTCAAGTGGAAGGTGGCCACATTTAGGTTGACGAAGGTGGCCATATTCAGGTCAAAGAAGCTTCACACCGTAAGGCGATACTTTTATAAGGCTGTAAAATCCTAATGAAGAGAACTGGGGGCCACCAGAAGCAGTGGCTTAGATTTGCAGGGGAATTGCTGGCCGTAAACGCAGCTCCTATTTCCAATAAAAGCATGTGCAGCCAGTTAGAGGACCAGAGTGTGCTGTGGGAGGGAAATATAAGGGTGGCCACGACTCCCAGGCCATTATTCGCGTACCATCATTATCATTATGACGGTCATCGGCATTCAGACTCCCCTGCTTTTAATCAATCACTGTCAGATCCCCGCCACTCCTTCCATATGCCTGTAATGATAATCTTCGATACATGTGCTGCCACCTTCTTTTCGGAGGACACCAACTGCTGATTCCGCGATTCCTGACTATCGAACCAGAGGGCCCCCCCTTTAATTGGGACTATTATTCTGCCGGCACGCCAGATGGGAAGTCCCCCTTCAGTAAGTACAAGGCTCAGGCTCAGACCGGACTTAGAAGTGACTTGCTGTCCTTTGTCTCAGGTCTCGTCATCGCCGCCACGCGTGACTGCATTGAATCAAGCCTTATGTACGCCCCCCTTGTTTGCCTGCCTGCCGCGAATTATTTCCCCCTGGTGTTGATTGTCAACCGTTGTCGGGTTGGCTTTGCATTGTTGCAGCGTTGAAGCTGTCACAGTCAGGGGAAATGCCGGTTAATCATGCCTACGTCAACTGGCATCCAAAGCTACGAGGTCTGGCTGCTGTTACGGCTTTATCACCACACTACAGCCGAGTGCTGTGCTGGGCCTGCTCGCCTGATTGCATCTCTTCAATTGCATGGGCCACCAGCATATAACAGCCGGCTCGCTGCTCTCTATATTCGGACTTCATTTCGGAATAATTCGAGTGGGAAAATAATGAGTCGAAATTATTGCATTGTTATCTGAGGGGGGGGGGGGTTAGTCTAAATCCAGGTCAGAGTGGTATAGGGTGCTGCGTTGCGGAAATGGATCGATTGTTACGTAACACTGCCCTAGAAGTATGCTGTGCAGTATTAAAATGTAGAGAATAGGTATGCAATAATTAACGATGCTGCGATTGTTGCACAATTATTTAACTCTAGAGGAAAATTTTTTCAGAATATTAGCGATACATAATTGATAGGACTGTTCAAAAATTACAATCGTACTGAACAATACACAATCTGGTTCAAGTACTGATAAGTAACAAATACTGATGAAAGAGTTGAAATAATACTTCCACACAATATCCAAAACACATTAAAAAATCCCACCCTGAAAAAACTAGTACCGTACTGTACAGTAAATTACCTAGTGCAGGCAACACAAGCTGACTTTATAATTTTTTGCCTTATAGCCCTTATTCCACAATCATGACGAATCTGCCTACTCGTTTCTCGGGTTAAAACATTTGCCTGGTTTTTCACACGCAAACTGCATATGGCGCAATATAGCAACACTGCACTACGCAGTTCCATTCCTAGTTTTTTTTTCACGTTGTTACTGTACTACTGCGACCTTGGATAGGAATAGTGCCAGTGCAGTGCAGTGAATGCTGCAGTGAATGGAGAGTCTACTACTACTTATTATTATTATTATTATTATTATTATTATTATTATTATTATTATTATTATTATTATTATTATTATTATTATTATTATTATTACGTATTATTGTCATCAGACGCACAATAATCCTGGTACGTCCTACTTATTCAACCAGGTTTTTGGTGGAAACCCTGCGTTTGCCCCCCCTCTCTAGCGCAATTCTCTTTAGGTCTCTACTGTCTGAGCAAATCCCCTCGCAATTGCTCCATTCCATTTCCACAAAACCAGAGGATTTTTTCCCCCTCCCCATGTACGAGGAAGGATTTCGACAAATTAACTGCGAAACCGAGGCTTCATGAAGCGGGGGGGTTTAAAAGCTGCATCTCTCTCCCGTAATGGATTTATGACACATTGCCTTTAGTTTTTCCCCCTCTATGGAATCCCTACTGTCAAAAAAACTGTGGGAAATTTTTTGAGAGTGACCAAAAAAAAGAGGTAGTAATCCTGCAAATGACAAAGATAGTGTATTAAATTGAAGCATTGGGGGGGGGGGGGTGCCAACTTTTGTCAGCGCAAATTGTGGAATGAGTGGTATGTTAGTCATATACAACAATGCTGCATGTGTTTTCCAAAGGGATACAGGGAGCATAAAACATTTTATTCCTTTCCTGAGACATTAAAATCTATTTCACTGCATCCATATTGCGTTCAACTTGTCGCAATATTTCTCTCCGTGACCAAAGCGGCGTTGAACAAAACCGCGGTTAAAAACGCGAAAAATTAAGCGCATTAATCATATTAATTACCAGCGCAGTTGAGTCCACACCACCAGTGGGGAGGGGAAAAAAAATGCCACACCAGAAAATAAAAAAAATACATGTTGCCGCGCAATATTGAACACGATAATGTTGCCATAAATTACAGGCAACTTCGGAAGGTTTCAATGAGTGTAATTTATTACTGATAATTACCTGTAAATTATAACTTATTAATTACCAAAACGGTTGTTGGTAGATTCTCTGCAGCATTAATTTACATTCCCAAGCATTTTACCTCACGCGTTCATAATTTCATAGGTTACGTACCCTACGGGGTGATTCAGCCAATCCTTAAACAGAGTTACTGCTCTGCCTTTAAAGTTACACCAATCCTATGCACCAGGTGAAAACACGGATGATTGGCACGTTTGCCCCTAGGATTTACAAGCTGACGTTTGTATAGTATTCGGTAAAAATATATCGATTGCCAATAATTGGTCTGAGAGTAATGGATATTTTTAGACACGTGTAATTACTATCAAACAATATAGAACCGCATGTATGACCTTCCCTGCCAGCCACAGGAATTGTCCATTGCTGATGAACAATATCATGGAAATTATCAACAACAAAGATTTGCTAGTGTAGACAGAAAATCCTGGCTTGCTGGCTCATTGGTACTAAATGGATTTCTCTTGCAACTTATTGTACTGAATCCCAAGTCAACCTGCATTTAGTAAAAAAATAATATTCGGTCCCCTCCGCCTTTCTCCACCCCCATCTACAGAAACACTGATTGAGGGAATTGTTTAGAGGGGGTGGGGGAAGGAGGAGAAGAGAAGGAAAAAAAAAAGTTATCGAATTTTCAAATTGTGCCCTCGGACGCAGAGAAAGTTAAGGACAAGTTCAGCCGCTTGTTTCCTCGGTTTGTTTCATTATTTCGTCGGGCTTGTTATATTTCTGGCCCGAAGCGACTTCGCTTCCTTCAGAAAACGCCATTATATATAGCGTATGTATTTTCCCTCCTTCCTCCTTCACCCTCCTGCCCTTCCTTCTTTCCTTTGGGGGGAAAAAAAGAGGAGAGAATAGGAATAGGAAAAGAATGGAGGAAGTGCTTTAGCAAGTGGAACGTGCCCTGGGGCCTCTTTTTGCTATGCGGACCTTTGCCACCACCCCCCCCCCCCCACCCCGCCGCATAATTTCGTTCACATGTCTTCTTTTCCGCTACCCTGCAGCTCTTCCGCCCTTATCATGTATTCCATCTTTAGAGTTTCCTCCGCCCTGATTAGGCCAATTGCAATCATTCACGCCTGCGATTTCCTGGCCCCAAGTTATTCGCTTCGGTAAAAAGGGAACCTTGGGTGGTAGAGAGAGAAAAAAATGCAGTTGGAGACGCTTAGTTTCTTTTCTTTTCTTTTTCTGGCCACCGTTGTATAAATCAGCGTCGTGTACACTTTACCTTAATTGAAGATTAGCGGAATCTACTGCCATTTGAATAAGTTAATGGACTGTGGAGTAAGTATGCCCTAACTTTTAGGATTTAAATAGGGGTGACAATCTGGATGTTGGATGTAGTCACATACAGTAGATGACACTTATGGAAATGATCTAATAAGGGAATTTAATAATAGCGTGTTTGAATTATCATGATATTGAGGATCATAATGGAAAAATTATTTTGAGGCGATCAATTAAAAAGGCAACAAACTTCAGTTCATCCAGTCGACAGTTCCTGTAGATTGGCCCAAAAGAATCTGGAATCATTTTTTTCTTATTTTTCCCTGTGTATAATTTTATACCTAATTCATATTCCCACAAGTGTGAGGGGAACATAAACTATATTTAAACTTCAATATTTATGCAGGTTGTTGAACATCCTAAAATATGCAAAGAAAGCAGTTGTGATAAAGGCAAGTAACACAAAAATTATTACATTTTTTTTAGTTTACATTTTGTACTCGTCTGTAACGAGCTTCTACTACGTAGAACCGAGGTTCAATTGCCTCCTCCAAAGCAACTCACATTACAGAACTGAAATGCGTTTCGTTTTTAGTTTTCATTTCCACAAAGGTCGTAAATCCTGGTTTAGGCAGGAAAGTTGTTGTCATCATTACTGGTGGTTATTGAAAGGACTTCAAAGCAATTGTATTCAGGGAAAGCAAGTAATCCAACCCAACAGCCAGTCTCTATTGTCTGGGTACATCTCTACAGTAAAATATGACTTTTGCATTTGGAAAAATATCCCCCTGCTTTGAATTAGAAAGCCATAAGTATACTATAGTTAGGCAAAATATATACAAGTATCAAAGCTCCTCTGCCATTAAAAATCAAAAGGCGCTAACAAGCTACTGTAATATCTGAGATAATGAAGTCATTCACTCCCTTCTAGGTGAACAACCAATTTGAAAATCTACGTCATTATCGACGAATGCCTCGATATTTTAGACTTATTTTGAGCCAACAAATTCTGGCGCAATGACCTGAAGTTACAATGCACTCTTTATGCGCAGTTGATTGGTCCCTTATTTCTTAACATTTTAAATAACTCATAACATTAAAACCTTCCCGCTGTCCCTCCCAGGAAAGCTGCATATGCAGCTTTCCTGGGGGGGGGGGGCACTATAATGTAGCCTTACTACAGTCACAAGATGTGATACATTGTTACACACCTGTAACACATTTGCTACAATATTGACCTTTGTTGCAAGTGTTTACGAGTAAACTGTACTTGTATGATACTATTTGCACACTGTGCGCTTAGAGCTCCAGCTACACCATATCCAGTGTTTTTTGGAGTTGTCGCAATGTATGCTGACAACTGAGGTTACTAAAAGCGAGACATTTTATGTCCCACTGCGCCTACACTTGCCAAATACGACACTGCATGGTTATAGCTACACTGTATGCAGCCTACTGCACTTCACATCCTACGCCAAACCTGTCGCTAAAGCAGCTTCTACTTACTAGGACTAAAAACGACATTCCGGTGCCAGGAGTCTCTAATTTTAGTTCATGTAAAATGTCTGCAATGGTGAAATGACACTCTTTCCTCTACAGAACTCAGAGTAGGATTGACATTCATGGCTGCACTTCCACTCACAGTTATTCACAGCAAGGTCATTCATTACTTACCAGTATTACAGTACATTAGTGGGAATTTCACCCAGGTTAGATATTAATTTTTATATTATTTTGATGCAAAAATGACATGTCTATATATTGTGCAAAGGGCGACATGGTGTCGGAGTGGTTAGCGCCACAGCCTTCCACCTCTAAGGTCCCGAGTTCGATCCCCGGATCGGGCAGAGGATACTTATGTGGATAGAGTTTAGATGGGTTCTCGCCGGGTTCGCGTGGGTTTTCTCGGGGTTCTCCCGTTTCCTGCCACTATCAAAATCCATCACATTACAGGCAAATGATTAAAGTCGGTGAATTAAAAGATGATCCCCTAAAAAGCCCAAGGAGGCTTATCATGAGGTATCCATTAATATACTGTGCAATGAGAGTGACCATAATTATGATGCCCAGCAGGTCGTCTTAGAAGTATACATAAATCATTTTGGAAACACCAGTTATAGTCCTTCTGCATCAATCCACCTAACGTTCTTTCGACATTGAGATTCACGACAACAAAGAGCATAAATCAGGCGAAATTGATACCCCCAGCCAATGCAAACAATCACCGTTATCCAGAAAGCGTGATGCCAGCCAAGTCTGCGGAATAAGTCGAAACTAGAATACATGCAAAAGGATCTAACTTGATCAATGGCACAAAATCGGATTGGAAGTAGGACGTGGGATAACAGACACGGCAGGGGTTTAGGGCCTAGTGGCAAGGATAAGTCGAGGTAAATGGCAAGAATTATAATGGAGGAGAAAGACATGTCTACTCATGTTTTGGTTAGTTCAACAATTTTTTAGTGTAGTGGCATTACACGTGGGTCGGCGTCGCGTCACTTAATTCCCGCCATTTTGAGCCCACGTGGCTTTTTGGAAAGCCATAGCTACTTAGGTGCTTTTTGGAAAGCCATAGCTACTTAGGTGCTTATCTTTACTATCAATATCCACATATGTGTAAACAGATTATTACTGTCGAGCTTGGTTGACTACTATAGCTGGTCCGTATTCGCTACCTCTCTGCTCCAAAATCCGGGACTTTTTCGGAGCATCTGATGGGAGGGAGTGGGGGTTTTGGGAGGGAAGGTCGGAGGGAATCCTTTCTGCCGTGGATGCGTTTCGAGGTAGCAAACAAGAAACGAGGCAGAGACTTCCAACAGGCAACATTATAATCTCCTCACGGTTCGCGTGCTTTGTAGAAATCCTATTGTGTTGCCGAAACACCCCGAGGCATGAAAACTTCTATATAGAGACATCATTAGAGGTGCGAGAGGGGAGTTGGCGTGTTGGACCATATTAGGAGCCCCAGAAAGCAGGACGGAGGCGCACAACTTCGACTTTGTAGTTTATACGCTTCTCTTCGACTTACTTGTCTCCCAAAAATGAGACTAAAGCTATTATAACTGGGGGAAGAGAAGGAGGAATGGTGGAGGGAAGAAGGGGGGGAGGGAAGGAGAATGAAACTGCTACTATTATTCGGAGCTTGGGAATACAAAAGCAAAACTTTGCTCAACCAGAAAGTCACCTCAGGCCTGATTCAGGATTTGCGCCTAGATGCAGTATGCATGCAGTTTGTAGCTGGGATTGTTGCCTGGGCCGGATAGAAAATGGATTGATCTTGGAATAAGAGCCCAATTGACTTGCATCCTGGAATAATGCCACAATCCGCAACTTTTAGCCTATACGCAGTGAATAAACCCCCGAGCTCATACCAACCCATCCATTGTGTTGTCGTTTATGGTTAGAAGCATACTGCGCAATGCCAGGCTATGCAGCAGCCCTTGGAGCAAGTTGCAAGTAAACTTGACGACTGAATCAGCCATGAGGATGTATGGCTATAGCAGTTAGCTCCATGTATTATTTCTATTGCAGTATTCCTCACAAAAAATTATTCAATGTGACTCTGACCCTTCTATACGGTACATCAGATCTTCACTTGAATTAGAAAACCCCTGAGCCATTGCGCTAGGTCTTAATAATAAATAACCAGCTTCTTCCAAAATTGAGGCTATCGTGGGGTGGGGGGGGGGGGCACCTGCAGAACATTGCGCCTCAAGTTGGACAGCGTCCGCTATAAAAACTGGTTCCAAGCAAGGGACGGAGAGTGGAGTGGGATGCTTCGTTGTATCCACGGTCCACTTGTCTCCTCCATCGCCTCATTTCCCCGGCTCTCTTTGTCTTGGAGGGGACGGCGGGATGGCAATATTTGCATTTGACAACTTGTGCCTGGCCCAAAAAGAACAACCCTCGCTCCGGTTCGATTCTTTTCCTTGGCCTGCACGGTCAGACACTTTGGGGAACTGATTGTGACAAAGATTGCCGTGACCATGATCAAACAAAGGCGTCCTTATTCATACCGGCCGAGGACCGAGCATTGATACTCGGACGTGTTTGTTCTCACTCGACCGACACATGTGCAAACACGGGCTTCAATCGACATCAATTTCTTGTCACAGAATACATATAGCGTTGGATTTCTTAGAGAATGTGCCACCTGGGTTCGCATTTTCTTACAACAGAGACAAAAATGATTTCGAACAATTTTTATATGCAGAAAATATTCATAAGAGCAAGCGGTATTTCACTGCAATCCAACTGTTCATTTCCAATGTGAAAATCCTGGAAGAAGACATTATTTTGCAGTGTCGACAACAGGAATTGGCCTTTTGGCATTGTAGCAGCGCACTGAATCTTGTAACAAATATCACCTCTCTAACTTATTTGAAACTTGTTTTGGTCAAAAGGGCAATTTTGATCTTCCGCCCTCGATTTGCGACTAACACAAAAGGAGTTGGCCGAGAGGCTGAGTTGGCAGAATTGATGTAGGCTAGTTGGCTTCATAGTGATGCTGTTCTTTTAGGAGCTTGCGTTGTCATCAATCCAATTTTCAAAGAGCGGGTCTCGCTCTCTTGTTTTCTTCTCCTTGGGAAAATTTAGTGCCTAGAGCTTCTGCCATCTTCATTTCTATGCTAACGACCAGCACGAAGAAGGATCTCTCGACTCTACCGGTACCATTGTTGCCTCGTAAATTAAGCCGATGGCCCACAAAGCAAATGCAAAAATGTGTGCTGCCCTCTGTATCCAGAGTTTGGCCAGCATATATTTTCCTGGGCCAGCTTTTGTAGCCCCAGCACAGCATTGATTTCAGAGCAATTCCAATGATCAAAGCTGATGATTGTGAACAGAGCAGGTGTTAGTTACAGCCGTGGATGAAGCGATCGAGTCAATGCCTGCACCATGCAGCTGAAAGGAACCCTGGGGAGGCTAGGTCTATTTCGGAGCGTGACATTTTGACTCGCCGATGCCTGGCTCGGGGCATCCAACATGGCGGCCTGCTCGAGGCATCTAGGCAAACTGGAAGGTCATTTGGCGTCGAGTCAGTGGCCGGTGTCCATTCCTTCATTCCAGCCCCGTATGGCTGCACTAGTAGTTGGGCCAAGCTCGTTCCCCAGACCACTCCTTATTTCCGCAGCCATTGTCCCCATCGTTAAAGGGGAAGCCCATGTGCTTGGATTGCTGCTCCGGGAATTCCAGACTACTCCCACGCCACTACAGCATTTTTGCCAAACAAGGCACACAGACACCCACACATACTGTACACACGCACACTCTGAAAATGGGACAACCTACTCTATGCAAAATGGATGGGATTCCTAGGCCCTTTTCTTCGACCGGCACGCTTCCGATTTGCGACAACCTGTCAATTATTCAGGACACGGCCCCCAAGCTTTTACTGGAAATTAAGAGTCAGATTTTGTCGCTGCCTCACAACCCGTTTGAAGAATGCAGCAATCCCCGCTCTACATTTTACACGCAACCGTTTCTTTTTTTTTCTTCTATTCCTAGCGAGTGTCCTTTGTCAGCGTACATAAGTTAGAGGGAGGGCTTGTGAAAGGCCAGCGGTAAATAGGAAGGGGGTTGAAAGAAAGTCACCAGGAAACATTCCCAGTGACAAGTAGAGCTGTGGGTGGAGTACTTCCTCCCTTGGTCCTTTTCCTTCTCTTTGGCAGCTAGCAGACAGAAAAGAGAGGTCCCATTCGCTCCAAGAGTTCGTTAGGCACGCAGATTGCGCCTGGTTTCTGGGGCCTCGTAAAAGGCGAATGGCCAGCTCCCTGTTAAGTGGAGGTGCTCCCCCCATCCCACTACCCCCCCCCCCCCTCTATTCTAGTCCTCCCTCTGCTCCAGCCCCCACCTCTCCTCCGTCCTACTATAGCCTCTGCCGCCCAAAATGAAATTCTCGAGCAAAGTCCGTCATTTGTACACAGTCACTGCGCTCTGCAGCACGTGGCACCCATTCATTTGTGAGAATCAATTCCACCTTCACTGACGGCTCTTTATTTGGCTGTATGCAAGCAACTGCATTGATCTGCCAAGTTATACTGATTTAGATTTTGGCTTGTATCTGATGGCTCTATTTTGAAATTCAAGGTTTGGATGTGGTTGTGAATATATTTTCTCAAATAGAAATATTCAACTGGGGAAACTTTTTAGAAGACATATTCTGACCTAAAATCGTATACAGTATAGTGATGTCAAATGAACAAAAAAAGTCTGTGAGGTAAGTCAGCATACTTCATTTTCGAATTACCCTATATCACTATACTATACGATATAGGGTAATTCGAAAATGAAGTTTGCTGACTTACCTCACAGACTTTTTTTTGTTCATTTGACATGAAAGCAAAAGTAGGTCATCTTGATGCCGTCTTCACTTTCTTGGGCCAGGTCAGATTGGAAGATTGGTTTACAAAAGGAAGAAAGAAATGTAGGCATGAGTTGGATTTGGATTTGCTTTTAGATGCTGAACTTTAAAAGCGTTTCAATATCGAATAGTTGTTGTAGATATATAGTCGGCCAACAAGTCCACACTTGTGATTCAAGATGCCTTCCTTATTTTAACTAAGATTTAGCTGAACCATAGCTCTTTTATGAAAATTACCAAAATTTTTACACAGTTACATATAAGAAGATTAATCACAGAAAATATGAGAATATGTGAGTAAACAAGTAATTTTTTTCTTTCCGTATTCGCCTGCATTGCATAACTTACATTAGAAAATTAAAGCGAGGTGAGTACTTGAATACAATAAATAGTACACGCACTTCCTAATCAAGAAGACTGTGTGGAACACTTGATGTTCCATTCGATTAGGCCTATAGAGCTGTCGTAAAATAGGCAAAATGCTATCGGAATTATTGAATCACGATTACATTATACGATCATATTATTGATTCAGATCCGCGCAGTTCATTTACTGTGTCAGGTATCAAATATTACCTAAGCGGACGCGATTTAGCATAAAAGCTTCCAAAACCTTATAATTTTTTTTTTGCATTTCAGAGAGTGCCTTTATTGAGAAAAGGTTATAATACTCTATGTGTATATTTTCTAATACTCACAATGTATTTATGACGGTATATTCAGAATCATCCCCCGCAACTCTCACCGTAGCCTTATGGTGACGGTAGCGTATTTACAGAGTCTCCGCTGGCGCTGGCGTCGCTCACTGGCCTCAGTGGGTTGCCAGATTCACTCGGGTGGACGCCTTCTGAACCAACCCAAATCATAAATACACTACTCATCAGTGCAGCACCCTCAGCCCTATTTTGCAGATTCGGCCGCCAACAGTCCGAATGCGCCTGGCAACCCGCTGGTGCCAGCTAGGGACAGTGAGCGACGCCAGCGCCAAATTCTAGGCTGGTGGAGACTCTCTAAGTACCATACCGTATCGTAGGAATTGCGAGGGACTGTTCAGAATCAACAAAGCAGGATACTAGTGTGGTCGACTCAGTGAACGACAAACGGTTTTGAGATTCCGATTAAGTGTGACATAAATAGGTTTCATGGTCACCTTTCGGTGACCTGGCACTTCCGGTTTTCCTGGTTCACTATCCGCACAAGCCTGCTTTACGGGCGGGTTATCGTTGGATTTCGAAATTAATTTCCCTGGATTCCTGACCAAGGGTGTCAGGGATTTGCCCGTGGTTTTACCTGTCTCTCTGGAGCAGGGGCTGCGGAATTAATTCTTGACTTTGGACATGTTTGCGATGCGCGTCCTCGGCCGCCATGATGTTATCGCCCAGGCAAATACGGGAATCGATACGTATCCGAAGTTACGATATCTCGGTATCTTTATACGTTATAGATTAACATGCTCGTACTTGAAAGAATGAGAAAAAGTCTCATCGATCTTGCTTAAAATGTTACAGGTAAACAAATTCTCACAGAGGAAGTTAGGGGTTCGCTCCTAAAGGCTACATCAAGCTGATATGGGGTACATCTGAGCGTGACGTCACTAGAAAATTGTAATAAAAGCCAAGAGTTCAGTGATAAGTTACTTTTCTAATAATAACTACAATAATGAAAAGTAATATGATACCACTCCTTTACAAATAAGCCAAACTGAGCCCTTTTCTGTGTCTGAGGTATTTTTTAAAAATCTAACACCTATGGTACCACATAGCCGTCATAAATAATGCCTAGTATGTGCATAGCATTCGCCAGTAAGTTCCATCAGAAATACAAAAATTCGCCCCCATTTTTTCCACTCCACCTTCAGAATTCACGAGCAAATATAAGTGGCTGGCACTTGTCACAGCCATTTCCAGTCGCATTCAGAGAGATGGCGCGGATGCTGGTGGGTCCTATATACACACAGTAGTGATATGCAGAAGGTGCGACTTAAGGGTTTCATCACGTGGCTCCCAAATTGCCCCCCAAGACTGTTCCGGCTCTGCAGATGAAAATTCCATTCGGGCGACGATAAAAGACCACTCGTAGGATTCTCCCCTCCCAGCTTCCCACTCTGGTGCATAATGTTTTATTTTGTATTTGTCAAGAGAGTCGAGCAGTTTAGCCCCGGCGTAAATCATGGCGCCCATAGCTGCACTAGCACATTATGTGTCATGCGTATTTTTTTCCCTTTCTTCTTCAGGGTTCAGCCAGATAAATAAAATTTCGCTTCACTTCTTATTACCAACCTCTTGTGAGCACCATCTTAACGTATGAATAACTGCCACCCGAATGCCCTTTAAAGTTCACTTCGGCAATTTGCAGAATTTTACTGGAGCTTGCTTATTGGGGCGTACGTAAGTGTTTTGCGCGTACGCTCTGGGATTTATGATTCACGTTATGACTCACAGCTAATATTGCTATATTTGAAATTGAAAATTATCGGCTATAAGTTATTATTTCGCCGAGGTTTAACACATGCTCAAATTATGCGAGAGGAAGCAAAAGCTAAATATGCCTACATGACCTTTAATGAGAACTTGAACCCAACATGTATTGAATCGCTCTCGTATATTGCTAAAAAGTTCCATATCTATTTTACAAGTACCTTCGACTCTAATAGGGGGATTATTATCAAGACGGGCTTAAAATACGTAAAGTGGACCTCTTAACTAAATTTGTATTCATTTGTTGCTGCCTATATAAGACCTCGTTTTCATTTCCGGAATGATCATTAACAGCATATTACATTTTCCTAAGTATTCCTTTAACTTTAGAAGCTACCATCGCTCTCCTACCAAATACTTCGACAAACAATATGCACTCAGGTTAGTGTATATTTAAAGTGTACTCTCGTTTAATCGTGCCAAGAGCTAAGTAATCACTTTAAGTGCTTATATTCAGGGGTCCATAGTCAACGATGTGAATGCGTCTAATTGCACCCAGGTTCAATACTCCCTGAGAGTTTCATTTAAAGGCATGTTTTTTCTGGTTTTATCACTCTCGTAAAAGAATTTGTCCTGTTGTTGTTGTTGTTTTAATATAGTTCATTATCTTTTCATTACTTTTCTAATTTTTATCCTAATAGGCTTATTCTCTCCTTCGGATGTTTGTCCAACCTGAGAGTATAGCTAGCTCTCGAGGGTGGCAGGAGTGTACAGAAGGGAGTATGCGCCATCTATGCGCGAAGAATTGCTTGATTGTCACTGCCATACTGATTTTGACAACGGGTTCACTAGTTTTTAAATAAATGACTAACAATAACTATTTTAGGTCATCAAGTTCCCGATCTGTAATCCGAAATGGGCTACATAACGGCCTGTAAACAAAAAAAAATTACATGTCATTTATAAGCACCTAACATCGGCATCATATAGCACAAGAATTACACTCACGATTAGTCAGAGCTGTTTGCATGTGAAAGGACAATTTTTTTTCCTCCGTTTGTTGAGAAGATTAGGGCATGCAATTATTCCATTATAAGCCAAGCAGCCAGATTGCTGGCTCCGCAATAATGTCTTTCTTCCATCAAGTTTTATCTGGAGAAGGAAAAGAATCGGCATTAAATCAGCAGCCACGGATGATTACACACATCCCGCCCATTCAGATCATCTCCAAAGTTTTAAAAACGCTGTCAAAACCACAAACGGAGCCTAAACTGAATTAGCCCGCCAGCAAAATGGCTTGCGTCGCCAAATGAATAATAATGAGTTGGGGAATTGATGGGGGCTCACGATATGCTCATTTTTTCCCTCCATTCTGGGTAGCCTTCTTTCCTTAGACATCATGGTGATCGCCTGTTTGCTGGAAAACCTCAGCCAGATTTCATGAGAATTGATGTTTTGTGAAGAAATTCTGGGAAATACCATCTCTGTAAGTTTTCCCTTGACGTAAGAGCAGTTTCATTGCAGAAATTTATATGGGCAGTTTCCATTTTCTTAAAGACAAGATCTGGTTGAATATTTATTGCTTGCAAAGATGAGGTCAAGTGACCAAAAAGGAAATGCAGAAAGATTAGTAAAATTTTGATGTAATTGACAATTTAAAATTTACGTGTATTTTATTACATTGCCCTACACACCGAAGCAGGTTGGTGTAGGGGATAAGGAGCCCGCCTGCTAATCGGAAGGTCCTGGGTTCGAATCCCGGGGCCGGCGACCCTGACCATGGTTTTCTGTGGTTTTCCAGGACAATTCCGGGGTCGTTTCCATAAAAATAGGCCACAGCCGCTTCCTTCCTTTCCTATCCCTGGTCCCATCCAATGGTGGTAATCCACCCCCTCCCCCCTAAGGGAGCCAAAGGGAGCACGGGGTATGAAATAAAATATATATAAAAATAAAATTACATTGCCCTACAGAAATGTGATATCAAGTTGTTTCATATGCGACTCTGATCATTCCGTATTTAAATTCAGAACACTACTGTGATATTAGTAAGCGGAATGTAATTTAGGCAACAAAACGAGCAGCACTTTGAGCCTAAAATAAATAAAATGCAATAATACGGAATATGCAAACAGCGGGCCAAACAAACTGGGAGAATTTGCTCAGAAAACGTGCGCCGTACTCTGCGAACATCTAATTTGCCTAGCTTTAAGAACTTCCATCAATACTTTACTGCAGCGTGCAGTATAAACCCCGCGCAGTTAGATTAGCTTCGTACCATTTCAAATGTGTCCACTAAGCTCTGTGACAGCCCAATAATCCTTCACACACTTTGTACAGTACACCTACAGTATGATCGGTCGAGAAAAAACGACATTTAGTGTTGAGCCACCTATTAAAGCTGTAAAGATACACTAACAAAGTAACCATGTTTCAACAAAAATTGTAGTCACAAAATCTGATTGGTTCAACTGTGTTCTCTGTTAACATTCCGATTTGATTTGGTTCGTTCAACTAAGGTTCAAGTAAGGTAGGTACAAGGTTAGTAACGTGACCAGAGGTCGAAGGTGAATCTGCGCGCGCATTATCGGTCTGGTGGGCAGTGCGTGAAGCTTGGTAATTAAGGGGCCGGCCATGTTAGGTTGCAATCCGAGAGATAATCTGAGGGCGCGGATGTGAAATATCTCTTTCGTGAAAGTGTCCGCCGACATTCACGTCACTGCCACTTCAGAAATTTATGGCTGGCTCGATTATGAAGCCAGCTATCGTTAATCCAGCCAGCTTGACTTGCAAGCCCACGTTTCCCTACGTGACTCCTCCGCACACGGATCCCACTTTGTCCCTATGTAATTGTTTTGTTAAGCCCCCATTTACTTCAGGATTATCGCGGGGATCTTTACGGAAATGAGAGAAAAGGCTGGGGCGGACAACACGGGAACATAATTCTCTTTTAGGCCTGGGACGTCCATCCTGGACGCGATTTGTTATTCTTGGAGCTCGACAGCAGTGTCCTAGGTAATTCTATCGATTCTGAAAACAACTCGCCCGTTTCCGGACTCCATTATGCATTCGGTCGCATTTCTGCCATTAAATAGTACTATACCATTCAACTTTTCTTTTACCTCCTGCCAAACTCGGCTCTGTCAATCTTGGTTACGGCACAGCCTTTGTGAATAAATGAACGGGGTGAGGTAATAGCTGGCCAACTTTTGCCATGGAGACATATCTGAACTTTTGCACATCCCATAAAAAGGCAAATCCGCCCTGAAATCAATGCACCAAATCACATGGCATGGAAATGATTATGATGTCCCCTTAGCTGTTCTGGCAAGTAGTGGTCAGTTGACTCTCTCGAGGATATGCTCATTCTTCTGTGTGTATACTGTCCATGGACTATGAGAGTTTGGTCTCCTCTTTATTCTTTGACGAAGGGAAATTTCCAGAAGGCTGGCACGCTGCTCTGAGAGAGACTGCCATAATTCACTTTCTCTCACTTGTCTCGGCCAAGTCCTAATGGAGCCAAGAAATTAATGGCCGGCGATTTGGCAAAGAAGGACGCTAATGGCCGTGTCCATTCCTGTTAGCATTTTGTCGGCATTTGTGCGCCACCCCTTCTATTCATTTGGCCCTCTTGCGAGCGATTTCACCGCCGACCTCGACTTTCCAACCTCTTATTCCTTCCTCCAGAACAAATCGCCCAGTTAGGTCAATAGTCAGAAAAAAAAGACCTGTCACTAACCTGCTTGGTACGGTTCATACGCACCATCAACAATGAATTGCCCCTCCTAAAAAAACGTATGCTGAACATGCAGGCAAGGGGTTCTTCGGCGTAGCGTATCAGCAAAATTGGCTCCACTCTTTCCCATTACCAAATGAAAACAAACCTGATAAATGGCTATCGATAATAAACGATGGCTGGACATTGCGGGGAGGGAGGAAAACAACGGGTATTATTTTGGAAAGCCCGGCAGAGGAAAGAGCAATCCTGGCCGCCAGATAAGGCTCGATCCGTAGTGTATCCGCAAACTTTATTCGAGCGATGAATTTTCGTGGAAATCAATCGACATTAATGGATCCATCCCTTGAGTTTAGGCTAATGTATAATGGATCCCAGCTTGAAAACGGTTCTCGGAAATGGGCCGTTACGCCGAATCGAAGCCCGGGCTTTTATTTTCCCCCGAGCATCAGATAGGACGTTGTGCTATGGTTTCAGGCTTAGTTGGTGCGGGGGACCAGGGGGAGATAGATACTCTATATACATCACACTAGCCACCACTACCACTGCAACTATTAGTGCCAACCGGACCCCCCACTGCATACCGCGGATACCGATGCCTCACACCATTTCCAGTAATTACATTCCCCACAAACACGATCTTATTATCGGCTATATCTATTTGCTTATCATGCCTTTGGAGACACTTGATCGTTTATACAACATTTTATGCAGTTACTTGAGCTACAGGCCTATGCTTTTACAGATTTTCTTTCCAGAAAGTGCTTTTGGGCTGTATGATTTCCCTATAGGCTTCTAAGCCCGGAGAAAATGCAGAAAAAATGAGCAAAATATCAAGCTGGATTTTCATAGGCACAACATATCATTCCCGTCCTGGACGGCAGGTTTTTAATAAAAAATGTTGCACAAATGGGGGGGGNGCATGTTTCAGCACCCATGGGAATTATTCTAATAATTATTCTCCCTTTTTTCTTCATATAAGGAGCAGGTGTAGAGGCGCACACTATGCTGGAGTTGGCCACAAGAAAGGAAATGCCTGAAAGCACTTCCTCTTTATACCGCGTCAGATAGAGCCAAATAAAGGGCTGACGAGAATAAGACAGGCATTTTCTAATTGAGACATTCCACCTCCAGGGGGAACGTCTGGGTCACGAAAAAATGAACATCCGGATAAAAAGGGGGGGGGGGGCTCTTGCAGCAAGGGGTAAAAGGCCGTTCCTCTTTCATTCGGCAAACACCCAAAAATGGCTGTCAAAGTACAGGGAAAAAACCGGAAATTGCCTACATAAAATACAAGAAAAAAAATTCCGGGCACCAACCGGGTCACATGTACCGCAATGGGTGTAATTCCTGTGCGCAGATCTGTGGAAATTCCTGCCGCGAGCCAACTTGCAAGTGGAGAAATGGAATATGAGCAAGCACATTCCTTCACACACTGTCCAACGGCGGCATGCACACATACCGAGCGGCCAGCAGCCCAAACGGTAAAGGACAATAGTACTGGTGCTGGGGTGTTGTGTGCAGGCGGTGTACTAATGGATGAGACGCACTTCCAACAAGCCAGAACCCAACATCATTCAAGTGGGAATTCTTCTTCAGCTTCATTACGTCCAGATCGCTCCAGGCACAACTATTCCTCATCTGGGCCAAACCGGGGATGACCCAACATGTCTCGGCATGTTCGACCATTGGCCCAACCTTTATGCAGGAAATATTTCACGACCTTCTCATAGTTATTTTCAGAAAAGACTACCTAATATCACACTTACACAAACATACACACACACACACACACACACACAGCCTTGTCTTCACTAAGGCGTGGGGACGTGAAAATTCAACTTTTCGAAGCGAGTGTAAACTAACCTAACCTAACCTTACCTTACCTAACCTTACCTAACCTAACCTACACTAACTAACTAACCTAGGCTGAGAAAAATTGACTTTTGTGAAACCGTACAACTGAAAATAGTGGGGACATGTCCCCACTAATTTACACATGTCCCCACTCTAATAGTACACAGTGTGTGTGAAACACTGTGGGGACCGAGAAATGTCCCCACAATGCGGACTAGTCCCCACAGCTTCAGTAGAAACCCAGACATACGTCCCCACACCTTATTGAAGACATAAACACACACTCCCTGCGGCCTATGAGGTGTGGGGACATGAACATGACAACTTTTCAAAGCAAGTGTAAACTAACCTAACCTAACCTAACCAACCACGACAACTTTTCAAAGCTAGTGTAACCTAACCTAACCTAACCTAACCTAACCTAACCTAACCTAGGCTGAGAAAAATGGACTTTTCTAAAACCTTGTAACTGTAAATAGTGGGGATTTGTCCCCACTACTGCAAAAGAAAACCCGCAATTTTCTTGTGGGGACAGTAAACGTCCCCGCAAGTGGGAAAAATATCCCCACAGATGAGTGAAAGTCCCCTGAGTTACAGTAAAAACAACTACTTCCGGTCTCACAGCTTATTATTGAAGACAGGTAAGTTACATGGAGTTGACAGTAGAGTGCAGGTTTGCATAATAAATAGGTGGACTGTCAAATGTAACATTTTATTTCGGTCATACCATAAAAGGGTGAAAATCCGAGCCACCTCTCCCCTTTTGCCCTCCTCTTCCCCCATCCAAACCACTCTTGAACACAGCAACCTCCTCATTAATTCAGCCTCCTTTTCCGGCGCCTCAGCGACATTGTTCTAATGGCGCCGTAAAAGTACTTTACGCCCTTACTTGCGCCGGGATTAATATTTATATGTAAAACAGATAGCTGGAGAAACCATCACTTTTCCGGGCCTTGCGTGGAGAGATAGTAAAACTCTGATTATATTGCCGGTATTGCCAAAGTGCCTGGCTGGGTGTCGGCTTCCTGAACCCAGTTTCATCATAATTGCATCAACAAGAGCGTAAAAAAAGAGGAGGCAGCTAGGGAAGGGACTATAAAGCCTGGGATGAACCTCGGGTCAATATTCGAACTTAAGTGGCGCACACTTTCAAGGTAATATGTGTACAGACCGATGTTATGAAACCAAGAGGTGGCGAGATGCGCCCGGTACTAAAACACCAGGATCCCCGCATATTTGGATAGGGGACCCCCTCATCTCACTTGTTGCTTAAAATGCGTCATGGGTAAACCCCATGATAGAATGATAGGGCTCTTACTTTCGGCTCATCACAAGACGTCTATAGGTCCTGCCTTATTTCGGAATAATCAGTTATTCTATATCACCTTGTTACATGGATGGAGGGGATGGCAAGGGGGGGGGGGGCAATATTGCATGATGGTTGAGCAGATGGAATCCATTCACTTAGGGTCAATTAAGCGTACCATCAGATTAAATTACATATTGCGAAATGCAATGCAATAATTGTTATTACATGGAGTGACCCTTATGAACTTATATGAAGGAATATTACAAATCCTAATGAGAAAAAAACGTGGTGTAATAACAGCAAAATAAATTACGACAAGTGCAGTAAAATATGTATCCATAATTATGCAAACAATGTTTTCCATCGAATTTGTACGAAAATTCGTTTGAAAATACAAAACTAGCATTTTATTACAAAATATTAGCTTCATTATGTAAAATTCTGTCTTCCAATCAAAGTAATTAGAACCACACATTCGGATTCAATTAAAATTTCAGCAACTTTTACTAAAACTCGGCTCAAATTTATAACTCTGCTAACAAATGCCATTCCCTGCCAAATGAATTCCAACTCCATGTGAGTGTAATACGTGGTCGCACCTAATATCGACATTTCATACGCCAGAGGGAAACATGCAAGATGTGCAGTTACATAGTTGTATAACAAATAAGTGCACGGATAATGCATTTGACATTATTTTTAAAAAATTGCTGCATATTACTGCAAATAAATACCTGCAACAGTGATTAATTATGCCCCGAGTTGACATTGACATTTTCCAGCATTTGGTTGCTTGGCTGATAATGCGTCTGACTTGTGGTTTTGGCGTGAAGTCAAGAATGTTGATCCCCCTCCATGTTCTAGGAACGACTCCTACAGAAAATTCAATGAAGGGAATTCCAGGAATTCTTAGTCACACTGCAGTATTGTCGCAAAAAAAAAATCAGCCGACTAGCAATGTATCCAGTATTGTTGAATACCTGGAATTCACATCACTCCATACAAAGTGACTATACACAGGTACTCCATTGTTCAAGACCTGTAAGATGTTTCTGAAGTCCGAGAGGGCATGCAGAGGCCAGCATATTCCAAGTAGTAAACAATACCCGTCGCCCATTAACGTCCCATTAAGGTTTCTCCAGGCTGAGCGGCGAAATTTGGCGCTTTAATAATCCCTGCGCACAGCCGATCGTATAATTGAGTGAGCATTTCCACAACTCTCGCAAAGCGCTTCTGTGCTGCCGGCAGAGCTAAGCAACATTTACTACCCCCGACATATTGCGATTCGCCAGACCGGCAAATTTACGTCGCTTGGAATTTCCGCGCCACTTTCCAGCCTTAACCCTGATTTACAAACCGCAAATAGTCTGTTCCTACTGTTTATTGCGCCAGTTGTGCCTCGCTTATAATATCTCCACCCCCGGAGCCAACTTTTACACTAACTGGCTACTGGAAGGCAGATAGCTAGCTACTATAACTTGTGAGTATTTAAACGCATTCGGTTTGGTGTGGTATTGAGTACATGGATGCTGATTTTGAGTGTATAACTTCGTATGTGCACTTATGATTATGGCATTCAAAATGGGCAAATATTGTCAACAAGAAATTGCATGGACAAAAAAATCATGGTGCAGAAATTTTCATGGTCTATCGGTACCTCCGACGTTATCGTGACCACGCACTACTGACATCACCTATCACTCGAACACGCCTGCTAGAAAATATATATGGGCAAAACGACGACCACTGACCATGAAAATTTCTACACCATGATTTTTTTGTGAATGTAATTTCTTGTTGACAATATTTTCCCATTTTGAATGCCATATACGATACTTGGGTCGTTGTAACGCAGGATTTATTGGACCGATAATATGTCTGGAAATGAGGAATGTTAGCGGCCGCCACAGGAGGGCAGCACGTAATTGAGACGAACACATGGTGGAGAGTAGGAAAGTGAGTGGAGGGTTTGAAGTAGAGAGTAGACAGTTTTGACTGTTGCCCATGCACAGTGTGGGTGGGGTGCACACATGCACCGTAAGAATATTACTTCCAGGTCATTTTGGTCACGAATATTTTGAAAAGTTCAGTTCGTTTTACAACGGATATACCCAGTTCCTTGGTGACAAGTAAGCACTTCGCCAAGCAAACTGTCAAAGCAATGTCAGGCTTTTTCTGACCACATACACACAATATTTCAGATTTACCGTACTATATGACACACAAGTCAACATACTGCAGATTCGACTTATTGCTTAGCCCTTGAGTAGGGCTAAGCAATAAGTCGAACCTGCAGTATGTTTATTTACCATATATACATTAGTGGAGGTGTTGCATGAAGCGCAAGATTTCCCTCAGGAATGAGAAATGGGGAGCTTTTATAGTACAGTACCGCACTCGAATCAATGATCTTACGAAAATGGTGTTGTTTGGTGAAGGAAAAAAATATTAGAGAGAGAGCTTGAGGTGAGGAAAGGGGATTCTACGTGAATTCGTGTTCAATTAATTAGAATCCGAACCCGGAAAGAGAAGCACGCCCGATTGTAATGAATGAAACCGAGGCCACGATGCGTTAAAATTTCATGGGGCTCTTATCCTTCAGTAAGAAATCGAACGTGTCTCCACTCACGTTACGGCTCCCCGCCGTTTGTAGCTATAGGAAAGAATAGCCCATACAATTTTAAACAAGGTTTGAGTTTGTCAGTGCTGGCAATAACGCGACTTGGCCCAACTCTCTCGGATTGGGTAGGAATTGCCGTTGTGCAAAGCATTTGCTATAGTCTAAGGTTCTACACAAGTCTTGGCGCATAATATGAGGGAAAATCAATAAGGTATTTTCGGCTAAATAATTTCTGAAACAGTACAATCCACTACTTGTATTAAAAATGTGCGTACTATAAATCAGATAGCTGTTAGTACTTCACTTTATGTGGTCTATAGACCAAATACTTGCGTAGAACTGTATATGCAGCTGAATCGTGCAACAACATAATTGTCGCGTTAAATTGAGATAATAATATTCAACCATATGCGCACTCTCATTTAATTTGACTGCACAGCTTCTATTGCCATATAGCATTTAAAGCAAACACTCGTACCACTTTAACCAACCCATCTTGTGGAAGTCCTGTCTCACCTTCTTATCTTAATCCCATCCCATAATCCTTAACCAGATCGGTAAGACCTTTGCGAAGACACGGAGTTGTCATGTCATGTACCTGATACAAGCAAGGCTACTTCAATAATGTTATTATGTGCGTGAATAAATGAAAACTTCGATACATTGGGCATTATCTCCCTAATGAGTTGTATCGTTTGGTTTGGGATATGAAGTGGATTTAAACTAATGAGGTAGCTCAGGACTGTCACATGAGGATACAAGTTATATGGTAATAATAGGCCTATTAGCTGTTGACATTTTGCAAAGTGATACTGTACTGTATACATTTGATGTGCCATAAAATAACGACATTTTACCCCAGCAACAATATCCGTGTGTTTAAATTTCTGTTTTGATAAATCCATGATGTCCTCTTCAATATTATTGAACGCCATACCTACATATTTTGCATTCTGAGTTTTAGAAGTGTGTTTAAACGAGGACAGTCATGTAGTTGCTTACTAAACATCTCCTGTAGAGTAAATAAATAATCGCGAATATATTATACATTTCATCACTTCGCTTCAGAGTTACACTTCCTTAAGTGAGCAACAAACAGATTTTAGGCAAGGCAAATGTTTGCCTTTATAGGTTTGCATTAACGGTAGCAGCAGGGAATGTTACGTAAACGGAACTTTGTATTGCACAATCCTCTCATAATATTCAAAGTTTCATCGCACAATATGAGCAGCCCAAAGAATCGGCAGCTCCCCTGACTTTGTTAGGTGGACCAGAAGCAGCCTCTTTGTTGAACACAGTTTATACTCTCCCCACAGAGGAGTAGGTACCCAAGATAACAATGAGGAGCAAAGGCGGCGTTAGAGTTTCCCTCGTGCTGTATATAAGAGAAAGAAACGGTTGTATCGAATCCTGCTGAGGAAGTTGGGTAGCTGGCGTCCCAAGTGAGCCAGGTTCAGGCAGGCACGTACTCGGGCACAGTAGAGTGCGTATATATACTGATAAAGTAATTGCGTGCGGGCCTCTTAGGAGGCGAAGCATTTAGTTACAATTAAGCGCATGAGTAGGCATAGGCAAATGGCCAGCACAGTCCAAACCTCATTACAAAGGCAAAAGGGGGTGGGAGGAGAGGATGGAAGGGATGGAGGGAGGGGAGTTGGGTTGGAAGCTGCCTCCGCTTCGCTGGCTTCAACACAAGGGAATCTCCGGAGCAACCACCCTCCAAGCCTTACTTTCCCTTTTGTTTGGGACAGCTCTTCCAGCCATGGGGGATAGAGGCAGCAGGCGGGGGAGAGAGGGCTAAGGGGAATGGGGAGAGCAGGAAGGCGCAATGGGCCAGAAGAGCCTTGCGGATGGCTCTGGCTGAGTGTCCAATCGGCCAGCCAGCCAGCCAGAGGGACCTCACTTAACAGCTGCCTAACTGCACAAGTGCCAATATTGGAGATAGGTGCTACCGCCGCTTCTCCCTCCCCTCCCATGCCACCCCTTCCATCCACCCTTTCCTGCCCCAAACACCACTACCTCGTCTCTGCAATTGCCAAGCCTCAGCTGCCCCCCGAATGATTCAATTTGCTTACTGGGCGTGCTATCAGCAGCCATCTTGGACCACATCCCCAGGCTCGACACACAATGACAAGAGACACTAGGCTCACTTACATTCAAATTTCAACTTTCAGCACCAACTGTTTTGTGCAGTCGCCTCTTGATATGATGTAAGTGTTACATTGTAGATGGATGAATTCAACAAGCGACAATGCGCTGGGTTAGTTCTGTCATCTCGTGGAGTATCATTTGTATGTTCCAACCAAGTTCATATAGACCTGAGATATGTTTTCAGGTAGTTTAGATGTTGCTATAGAGTCAATATAAGTACCATTTCTACTGTTGTCTCCCGGTTAAGTAACAAGTTGGTTGAGGATGACTGAACGGTAGAGAAACGTTGGGGGCGTGGGCGTATGAAGATGAGATCACTCTGTTTTCTGCACAAAACTTTTACAGCACACTACTTGCAAAATTTGAACAAATATCGCATTTCTTTTTCCAGGTTTTCCAGGTTATACCTAGCGAATATCCTAGTTCCACAAACAACGCAGAACATTCTTTCCGTACTCAACCAAAAACCCTGAAATGTTGCACATCGCACCGAGATGCTGACGTATTGACTCCCTACAAGACAAGCACTTCTAAGGTGAAACCCCAGGTCTCTCTCTCTCTCTCTCTCTCTCTCTCTCTCTCTCTCTCTCTCTCTCTCTTGGATCAGGCAGAACCCTGGCATCCATGGGATTTGCAGTCCCAGCAGCATAAGGAAAATGTCCCTGGTAGTTGAAGGTGGTTAGCAGGGAGTGGTAGCGGTGGGGTGTGAGGCGTGAAGGTAAGCCAGTAATCCGGATTGGTGGCGAATCGATGCAGGACTGGGGCGTCGATAGTAACGCGATGAAAATAATGGCCTAGTGGCTGATTCCCTCGCTTTCTCTGCTCGCCTGCAGGAAGTTGTCTGAGACCCTATATGGCGTGTGACTGTGGCGTGCTGGAATTCCCTCCGGGCTGAGCAGACGTCCATGTTATGTGGCCCCTGCATTTCCCTGGGCAGTATGTCAGTCTTCTCAAGTCTGTCCAACTTGCCTGGCTGTCCGTCCATCTTGCTGTCTTGTGCTCGGGGCGGCACACACCTGTCAGACGTTTCCTCAAATCAAATCTATCGATTCGGCGTGGGAGACTTCGTTGTTAACTTGGCCGGCAATCGGAAAAGCCTTTCCTCCCCGACCCAAACCCCACCCAACCCTCCGTGAAACCGAGAATCGTTTGAATAATTCACAAGTCTTGCTGCTGCAGTCCCCGTGGCGAAGAATGACGGAAAAGGAATGAAGGGAAAATGGAGGAAAGGAGGAGGCAACCTTTTGGAAAACAAATAGAGTCGACCCATTTTCTTTTCCAGTCGAACGCCACCACTTTTCCTTCCTAGTGCAGGTTAATAATGCAAGCAAGGTAGGGTTTCCACGAAAACAAGTAACTGCAGTATAGCTGTCCAATAGATGAATGGATCGACAGACGGATTGCCTTCATCCACTACAGATACGTGCCCCACATATTCAATCAAATTACGCTTTCCTGCTCCAATGTCCGCTCACTTCACACTTGACAAGCAATGCATGCTGACCCACAATTTCCGAGTGTCACTTGTACCCGAATGACAAGTATGAGACATCCAGCAATCAAGTGACAGATTCGTGCTAGTGTTCTAATTAATAATAAATGATTCATAGTCCCCGCAGGGATTGAGGCGACGCGACGGTACAAAAAAAACACACACACGCAGAAAGCATAAGAATCCTGGTGGATCCCTCTACTGGCGCTCTTTCCACCATGGTCAAAAGGCTCCTGCAATCCATTCCGGACATGAACAAGTCACAAATCTTCGTCTGGCGGCCATGAAAATTCCCACCATTCATGTTGTGGAACTCTGCGGGCTTTAAAAGCAAGACTCCCCAACACTGCGGGTTTTATTCCAACATCCCTCCCTCTCTTCCCTCTCTTCCCTCTCCTCCTCCCTCCAGCCGCTTCCTCTGTCGGCAGCAGCAGCCGAGATTTGTGGGCCTTTCCTGGCCTTGTCCCCTGCATATACTTACACGCCTGTCAAACACACGGCCTCCAATTTATTTACCTTTTTCCCCCTCCGCTTGGGCGCCACCGTACACTCTTCCCCACAGGCCAATTATTCCACGTATTTGCATTAGAAATGGAGATTTGTGACCCGCAATGACAGGGGAGTTGCACATCGCCACAAAATTCTTACCAGACACATAGCTACTATTATTCACCACTGCTTTTAACTTCTTCTTTTTTCTTCTTCTTCTTCCGCCCTCTTCTTGGTCTTCTTCAAATTGAGTGCAGGCCATCGAACAATAACAGCGGAGGAAATAAATGGACTTAAAGCGCGGGTAGGGAACCGTGTTAGTTTTCAGTGTTCTGTTATCCGATGCAAAGCACGTGGGGCATTGGCCGGCCCCGTAATGGATGTCCCGGACAATAGTAAGTCGGGGACTTGGGTAATTAGACGCCCAGGGTGGCCAGGCGGTGCTAACGAGCCGGGATGGGAGGCGGCAGGAGGCCTAAATTACAAGCAAGCAAGCAAGCCAAGCAGGGCCAAACGCAGCAGAAGCAAACGCAGGGGCAGTCTTCCTCCACCACTTCTATACCTCTGCATGGGAGGCTTCGTTAGTGGCCAGCAAGGGGTCACGTGCCATCCGAATTAACACTGCAAGAAGACGTGATAAGGTCCACAATCCGCATGGAAATTCGAAAAGACCTCAGCACTACTAACTGGATTCTACTGTGTCGAGGACCCATGGGGTTGCTAGAGAGCTAAAAGAAAAAAAAAGAATGAAAAAAAAGGAACAGAGGACCGAGGCTTTTCTACACAAACGATACCAGACTAAACGCAGCGAGCTTGGGAACAGCTTGATCACTACTCTGCAGTTGACTCCTCAAAGGGGCCTGGGGATTGCGGACTTTCTGCTCGCAAATTGCTACTTGTCCTCAAAGGAAACTGTGGGAAGTCACTCGGATAGACTGCTGGTGATCTCTCTGTGCACCAACCTCACAGAATTCCATCAACCAATATAGGTACTGTACAAGCCAAGCGCGGCCAACAACTTCATTCCATTATATCGACCCTACTGTGCCTTAACTGGTAGATCTCGACTAGAGATGGTGTAGTTGCCCCTTTAATATGTTGCTGCTCAGGTCTCTATATGTAATTACTCAGCAGCTCGACGATATTGACCGGTTGTTGCTCCAGGCGTGTGACAATGTTGACACTCTATGGGCCATTATTTTGTTTCTAAAATAGACAGTTCTCGTTTGCTTTAAATCTTGCGGCATATAGACATCAGTATTGATGTGGCTGTCGCATGACCGATACATTGGCCACTCCATATTGTGGTTTTATCGACATACTATAATGGTAGCGTAGTCTATAGGATAAGATTGACGTAATAATTCGATACGATTCTAAAATTAATGACCCAACAATCAGCGTGTTTGGCGTGAGATGCAAATCCTGTAAATCAATCAATCTACTAGCAATACCACGTGGCCCTTCGCGGTTACAAGTTAAGTGATAAAAAAAATGATTTGGTCGTTGTTGAAAATAAGCCATTTAATTGATACCCCCCTTGTTGACATGACCCCTCACATTTGAGTGACGCTAAACCTTTTGAATGAATTTCCATTACACCCCGGCTCCGCTCTCTGATGTCCCAGTATGACAACCCAGGCGGCAATGCGTAACAGTCCACTTCAGCCATATACCCTTGGCAGCACCGGGTACGTATGTCTATACATATATGACAACTAACGCATACACAAACACACGCTGAAATGAGGCAGTCATGTGTCATTAACCGGCTTAGTGCTCGTGAAATGGATGGATGATCAAACGCAAGAGAGAGGCAAATAATTGAAGAGATCGGAATGAGGTCATAAATCAGTGCCGTTTTCATTTTATTTGCGGATCGGACAAGAGGAGGGCCCGCCAAGAATTGAAGGATGAAAGTTTAATGTGGGAGATCCCACTTGGAGTCTTGTGCATTCCGAGTGCTGTAGGGGCCCTCTCCGACTTCCAGACTCAAATGATGGAAATCCAGACGGGGGCCTTTTCCGCCTTACTTGATTAGGATTCATGGAGGCAGCCTGGTCCCCAACCCTACTTCCTTCGGATCAAATGCTAACCGTTCCAACAGGGCACGTGTATCACGTTGTCGCGACACTTTCTCCGACATGCAGACGTAATGGGCCCAATTCAGACTATTATGCCCAACACTTCATGTAGATACATCTGTCTGATGGATTTTTCTACAACAATTTTTACCATTTTTAAGTTATTTCTAATAGCAATTTTATGCAGCATTTTCTTACAGTACCGGTACTTTTAACAGTTATTTCTTACAGTACTTTTAACAGTTATTTCTTACAGTAGGCTACTTTTAAGTTATTTCTTACAGCAATTTCTTACAGCATTTTCTTACAGCATTTTCATACAGCATTATCTTACAGCAATTTCACACATTTTCTTACAGTAATTTTAAGTTATTTCTTACAGTAATTTTAGCATTTATTTCTTACAGTAATTTTAACAGTTATTTCTTACAGAAATTTCATATAGCATTTTCTTACAGTAATTTTAAGTTATTTCTTATAGAAATTTAACAGTTATTTCATATAGCAATGTAACAGTTATTTCATACAGTAACTTCTAATAGCAATGTAACAGTTATTTCATACAGTAACTTCTAATAGCAATGTAACAGTTATTTCATACAGTAACTTCTAATAGCAATGTAACAGTTATTTCATACAGTAACTTCTTATAGCAATTTAACAGGTATTTCTTGCAGCATTTTCTTATAGCAATTTCTGACAGCACTTTCTCGTTACAGCAATTTCACCGAAGCAGTTTGGTGGAGTGGATAAGGTGTTCGACTGCTAATCGGGAGGTCCTGGGTTCGAGTCCCCGGGCCGGCAATCCTAACCGTGGTTTTCTGTGGTTTCCCACGGTCCCCCAAGGATAATTCCGGGATTGCTTCCTAAATAATAGGCCACAGCCGCTTCCTTCCATTCCTATCCTATCCCAAAAAGCAAAGTAAAATGAAAGCAAAGAGTTCCAGTCAAAACAAATTGGGATGAACTCCCCCCTAAAGAGCCGCCGGCTGATAACGGGGTATGAATTATGTTACATCAATTTTTGATGATTTTACAACAATATAGTAAAACCTGTGGAATCGTGGCCATATGCGGAACCGACGTTTTGTGATACCATGGGCCAACTTACAATCATGTTCAAATGTTAGTAGCTTCCATGCCGTACATACCAATGAGCATTGTCAAGAATAGTTTACATTGTCTGGAAACAGTGGGGAAAAAAGTACTGGCCCGTTATTTTTAACGGCTGAAATGGTATGCCAGAGGGGCTTTGTAGTTTGTGAATAGATTTGGGAGACCGCAGCAGCACGCTAGAGGCATTGCATTGCAATCACTTGACGTAGCAATTCTACATACATAAAAACACGCAAAGTGAGAAGGGGGGGAAGAGGAATAAAAGCCTCAATATTTTCATCAGCACGAGCCATTTGTCGCTGAGGAAGTGTGGAATTTGGTGGCACTAAAACAATGGGGTAGTTTTTGGGAGGCCAAACGAGCGTGGAATTAGTGCTGGCAAACGTCCTGAATTGTTGGGCCGCCACTTCATAAAATTCTAACGCCGTGAGAAAGCCCCATTCTGGGGGATGGGGATTTGCCAACCCCGAACCCTTCCATTCTGTCCACCCGATTTTATTTTTATTTTATTTTTTGGAAAAAATCAAAATCAATATAAATCAGTGGTTGACATTACTTAAACAATATCTGTTGGGTCAACCAGCACGAACAATTATTCGTATGTCCATCTCGTTTCTGAACTCTGGAGCAAAACACTGCCAAATTGCATCAAGTTCATCCAAGAATCCTTACGAATCTTTGGAGATTTTCTGCAATCTTGCGCTAAATTGGACTCTTTCGCCTGGATTGCCGATTCTCCTCCGCCACTTCCAAAAATGGGCCGAGGAAGAAGGAAGGGTGGGGAGGAAAGAGGGGAGGGAGATTCTATTTAAGGGGAGGGTGGGGAGGGTTTTTCAGTCAGGTGCAGCTCACGTCCCAAGCTATGCTGTTGCTTTGGTTGTTACTGCTGCCAATCATTTCTCCCTCGCATGTTATGGACAGCTGAATTGCAAACTGCGTAGTCATGAGTTCATAATCACTCAACGGGTATTCGCAAATGACTTGGAACTAGATTTGTAATTGCATTACTTCCTAATCTACTTTACACTCCAGCTGCGAAGTAATGACTGACTCATGCTTGCCTCCAAAAATTTATTACGGTGCAGTCAGCAGGGACGTAACACCTTGTTCACAAAACTCCTTCAAATCTGGGCTTAAATTATGCAAATTCATGTCCTAGCACCTAGTTTTGTATGTGCTAAAATTGTAAAAATTGAAATTCTGAATTAAAACAATGTGTTTCATCTTATAATATGCAAGAGAAATCCACTGTCCAATGTTGACACCTTTGAATTATTTAAGATCCATGTACACGATGACGGTCCTAACGAGAGTAGGAACTGTCAGCCAATCAGAATGCTCCACTCTTCAAGAAAGTAGCAGCGGGGACCATTATGATTTGCTGACAGTTCCTATGCTTTCGTTAGGACCGTCATTGTGTTAAATGGGCCTTAACTGCTCAATCGTCTGGTAAAATCTATTTAGTCCATGAGCCAGAAAGCCTGGATTTTCTGCTGGATTTTCTCAAATCTAGTTTTTCTGCTTAATGTGTTTCACTTGTATGCCCACACTATTATTTGACAATAAATTTAAATTTAATCAGAATGGGGTCCTAGCCTTGCCTGAGATTCGCGTAATATGTACACGAATAGCTCAACGATACATATAAACACGTATTCCACCACTTTTCGGCACCAAAATGTCATTCCTCGATGAATTATAAGGGGTTTAAAAGTCACTCGCAAATTGGCGGGAAAAACGGGGGCGTGGCCTCTGACAACAGTGACGTCAGCAGGCCGTTGCCTCGCGACCGTTCGATTCGGCTTATTTACTGGCGGTCCCGTTCGATTCGGCTTTACTTGCGGTCATTCGATTCCGTTGTTAGGCAAACAACAAAGGAACAAAGCAACCCGGGTGCATTCCTGCCTCTGCATGTTAATTTTTTGACAACAGTGACGTCAGAGGGCAATACGATACCGTATAACTATTATGATCTTAGATCGATCATAGCTCGAAAACTAATATATTTATTTCTTCAAAGAAAAAAACACCAAAATTCATTTAAAAATAATGACGATTTTTTTTACATGATGCACTCTTAACCATTTACCTTCTCTAGAAAGGGTAAGAAAGTGGCCATTTTTTACCTTACATCATTGTAGGGTAAATAGTCTTGGGTAAATTGATTCTAAGGTAAATTTTGCATGTATTACCTTAGAAAATAGAGGGTAAAAAATGGCCACTTTCTTACCCTCTCTAGAGAAGGTAAATGGTTAAGAGTGTGTGTTTGCAAAATGTAGGCTAGGACCCCATTCAGCTCAATATTTCTTAATCGTTGTCCTGCATTTCAAGGCATCATATGCATCATCCCTTTTCCGACAAGATGATACTACAGAGACAGTAACAATTAGTTTGATCCTGCATCAGAGCAAGGGCAGGTCTTATTTCATCCGGAGTGGATGAAGTGCGGCGCGTAAAGTATAATCCAAAGCTTCCTTGAGACTGATAATCCGGGCGAGCTCCACTTCGGTAGCCAAGCGTGGGATTGGAATTACGGATTAAGTGCTTTGGATGGTCCTGGCCAAGTAAACACTTGAGTTTCCTTCCACCTCCCCCCTCCCCCCCCCCTTTCTAACTCCTATTGTAACCCTCCTTCCTACCTCTTGTTATGCTACAAATTATGAACTGGGTTGACTTCCCGGATCCTTAGAGTCGGGTGGGCTCCAATTTCATTCGCCGCCAGGTACTGTACACTGTTGCTGCTCAAAATACGGCTTTACTTCAACTATAAGGACCCGCATTCAATCCCAGCCGTCCTTGTTCTACTGCCCCCATCAAGTCCGTATCTACGTTACCCACACCCCAAAGGGCGCAAAGATTAACTGCTGGACCCTGGTTTTATCAGTCGTGCAGCGAATGCCTTTCAGAGTCAGCAGCTATTGTTTAGTCATTNCCCCCCCCTTTCCAGCAAAAATTTATTGGAATTGCATGCCCCATGTGGTGTATGCTGCGTCTTGAATGCAATTTTCCGCGTTATTTCGTGCAGCTTGACGTAGAACTAGGGAATGAAAGAGGAACATGGATGAATAATTTTCAAACTCATTTTTTTATATATAGTTTGCTACCCCTATATGAAAGCAGGACACTCCTTCCTGAACAAGTTGTTTGTACCTAATTGATGTTTTTGATTTTATACGCATCAAATCATAGCTGTTGCTATAGAATAGGGCAACTGATTAGGGGCACAACAAGCTACAAAAAAACCCACTTCGGGCAATATCTATATAAATAAAGCCGTTTGTGAGTCTGTCTGTCTGTCCGCCTGCCAACCGTCATTTGCCTGCCATCTGTGCTCCACCCCCAGGCCGGGAGAGGATGGAGGTGTTGGGGGTTGACTACACATGGCAGGCAAATGACGGTTCCCGTTATACAGGCGGGAGAGCTTCAAGGTGTTGGAGTAGCAGGACCACAGATAATGCCATCTCTGGTCCTGCTACTCCACCTTGGTGGGCGGACACACAGAAAGACAGACAGTTGACGGGGGTATACTGGCTGGCAGGTGTTTTCCCTTCATTCATTTCTTCCCGGGCAACGCTGGGTGTCGCAGCTAGTTAGTGATAAGAAAAGTCACCCGTGAACTTGGAACACCCTGTATATGGCAAAAATATGACTGTTACGTATAATTATGCTAACAAGTAGTTATGGAAAACAAGAGCAAGCTATTTCGGTTCG